>PVJX010033180.1:0-19874 GCA_004027295.1 Dolichotis patagonum
TGTATACAGAGTGTTCCATCCAACAACATCAGAATACACCTTCTTCTCAGCAGTACATGGGACATTCTCTAAAATAGACCATATACTAGCCCACAGAACATATTTAAGTAAATGCAAAAGAATTGAAATTATCCCATGCATGTTATCGGATCATAGTGCTGTGAATCTAGAAATTAATGATAAAAGAAATTGCAAAAAAAACCTACAAACACATGGAAACTGAATAATACACTCCTGAGCAATCAGTGGGTCACAGAGGAAATTAAAGAAGAAATTAAACAATATTTACAAGTAAATGAAAATACAGACACAACTTCCCAGATTTTGTGGGATGCAATGAAAGCAGTCCTCAGACGAAAATTTATTGCATTGAGTTCCCACATCAGGAAGACAGAACGAACACAAATAAACAACCTGATGCTACAACTCAAACATCTAGAAAAAGAAGAGCAAGCCAAGCCCAAAGCCAAAAGAAGAGAGGAAATTATAAAGATTAGAGCAGAAATTAATGCAATAGAGACTAAGAAAGCAGAACAAAGAATCAATGAATCAAAGAGTTGGTTCTTTGAAAGAATAAATAAAACTGATAAGCCCCTGGCCAACCTTATTTAAAAAAGGAAAGAAAAAACTCAAATTCATGCAATAAGAAATGAGAAAGGTGAAATTACTACAGACTCAGTGGAAATACAGAAGATCATCAACACCTACTTTGAAAACCTCTACTCTCATAGGTTCGATAACACTGAAGAAATAGACAAATTCCTAAATACATATGAGCTGGGAACTAAATGCAGGAATGCTCTACCAGTGAGCCACCCCACTAGCCCTTTTTATTTCATTTTAAGGTCTCTCTAAATTGCCCAGGCTGGCCTCAAATGTGTAATCCTTCTGCTCAGTCTGCACCATCATGCCTGGCTCAAAAGTTT
This sequence comes from Dolichotis patagonum, assembly GCA_004027295.1. NCBI lineage: Eukaryota > Metazoa > Chordata > Mammalia > Rodentia > Caviidae > Dolichotis > Dolichotis patagonum. The sequence goes on from PVJX010033180.1 coordinate 927, forward strand.
CATTTCTTAGACTGGAACAGAGAACTACCCTAAATAAAATGCCCTCCTCACATTATAGTTTTCCCTTCTTGATTCACATCTTGCATGGGATAAGAAAAAAACTATATTGACATAAGCTCTTTCCTTGTTACCTACAAGTTTTATATACCTAAGAATGTATTAGGAGACACAAAAATCACGAAATGCTTTAATTTTAAAGAGAAGACATAAACTAAAATTTGAAGACTGAAAGTATTATTAATGTTTGACCTACAAACCGCTTGAAAAAATATCAAATGTTGTATTGCAAAACTATTGTAAAATTAACTATTGCAAAACTATTGTAAAACTATTGTAAAATTAAAACAAAATAAAGATATAGTAGACCTATAGTTCTGTCAATTTCACATGAAAGCACTTACACTTATTGGTCCCTCTAACTTTTTCATACATATGAACAGACAATAACTTTATGAGCCACTGACTATGAAAATAAAGAGTACATGGACACAATTGATTTGTGTTTTACAAAATTCAGAAACTCCTAAAGTCTGTCTTACCAACATTTAGGATACAAATCCATGCCGAGTTAAGTTGGTAAAGACAGGACTTTGCTAAAGTTCACTTATGAAAATAAGCATCTTCTCTCACCTCACCTAATGAAACTTCTGAACTCAGAGAGAAGTTAAATACGCTGCCACTGAACACCCACTCTGTTCCTCCTAACATGCTTTCCTGAACTGCCAAGGTAAGAGGTTAAAAACTGTCTTGTAGTTCTAGGTGTGATTTGGGATCCATTGCCCAGATGCACACATGAAATTTAGAAGACAGAAGGTTCTGATGTTTCTGTTGGCATGTGCAGTCAGAACTCTTCCGTAGCAGTGTTCCAGCTGCTTTCTTTGTGGGCTGTCATTTTTATTTTACCAGTGAGCATATTAGACAGACATAGTGTGGCTCCCGAGTCAAAAGCTGTGACAGCAGAAGCTACTCGATGTCAACAAAAGTGCTATGCTGTCAGTATGGGCTTTCAACTCCCCTTTCTTCCCGACTGCCAGAACGAGAAGTTTCCTTGGCAAACAAACCTTATGCTGGTTCAGTGTTTCCAGGAGCCCCCTTTAACTCACAGTCATTTTTCTATTGATTTTATACATACTGCACTGCCATTACTCTTTTAGCTTCAAACAGCTAAGGATGTTTCTGTTTTCTGCAACTGAATCTTGACTTACCCAATCTTGATATATCCAGGAAAACAGAACAAAGTCAGATCTAGGAACTAAGGCAAAAGTTCCAGAGAGTGGAGACATCAAGATCAATAAAGTAGCTCTCAGACTGGGTTGTGGGGACAGGATGGCAGTGGTGAGGAGCAGGCTGACCTAAGAAGCTATCTTGAAGGACTGGTGCACTATTCTTTACCTAAAATCACTTACATTTTTTCCATTGTCTCTCACATTGAAAAGCACAAACAGAAATTTTGACTGGTCATAAAGAAAGTGGAAGAATTCACTGGACATTCTGGAGTGCATAGTTCTGGTAGATACTAACAGGGGAGAGCAGAGGAAAGACCACCTGAGGTTTGCAACTCCTTCTGTATGACAAAGATGAATCACTTCCCTGGAAACTTCTCCCTGTATTTTCCCTGCTTCATTCCTTCTTTCTCAAGAAAAGAAGTAACAAGCCCTGAGTGATTCAGACTGAAAAATCCCTCCATGCCCAACCTCACCTCCACCTCTGACCATAATCCCACATTCTGTTCACTCTCTCTCCAATGCCTTTCCTCTCCATTGTATCTTTTCTCATCAGACGCCTGTGAAATGATCTTTGCTGCTTCCTTACCTCCAGACTTTCTCTCCAGCAATTCATTCCACATACTCCTGCCAGAGTTATGGTGAGTTAACCCCTCTTCAAACACTTTAATGACTACACACACATTACAATCCAAGCTCCTGAGCCCACCAGGGAGGGCCCACCACAGACCAGGTACCACAGATAACAAAAACCCTACTTCTCCCAAATCCCTACCAAACCTTTATTTTCTATCCAAAAGGTGCTCTAAGTGCTGCAATTATTACAGTGATAATAGGGGGAAAAACCAGACTTAGTACCTATTATCTGAAAATGAGAAGGGCAAGGCTTTTAGATGTCAACACTTCCAGACCTGCACAAATATTCCTCTGCCAGGTCAAAATTCATCTCTCTCTTCCTTGTTTTCCTGCTGTGCTTGATCTGTCCTTTCATTATAGCATATATTTCCTTTTATTCTGTATAACTTCTTTAAAGTACATTATTGTAAAAAGTGGGTAAAAAGTGGTAAAAAAAAGGGATACTCATTTTCTGCATTCTCTAAAGGATATGAGTACAGTAGACACTGAATAAATACTGTAGGTACTAAATCTGGGCTGGATAAAAAGTCTTAGCTAAAGCCAGCCCGTGGCTCTGTCCTGGGAAATCAAAAATCATAGGGCAGCACAATGCACAGCAGTGGCTCTCAATGTGCATTCCCGAACCAGCAACAGAAGCTTCACATAAGAACTTGTTCACAGTGCAGACCGTTGGGTCCCATCATAATCACAATGAATTAGAAACTCAGGAAGGAAGCCCGGCCATATATGTTCTGAACAGGTCTGCATGTGATTCCAAAGCACTCTGCAGTTCCAGAACCACCAGTGTTCTACAGTCTTTCCTAAAATGGCTTGTGTATAAGAATCTCCTCAACACCTGTCACACTTACGGCTTTCCAGATTCTTTCTTTAGAGATTTTAACTCAGTAGGTTTAGGATATGGGGGCCTAAAAATTCATATTCTTGCCTGACATGTGAAATGATTTTTATCTTCTGGAAACTCAAAAAGGAGTTTTATAAGGGGAAGGACAAGACTTTGGGGGTAATGAGATGAACAGCTAGGGCTTCAGTCCCCTTCCGGCCACCTGCTGTGTCCTGTTGGTGCTGTTTTGAATATTATTTGTACCCACCAAACCCATGTTTAGAATTGGATCCCAAAACAGAGGTGCTGGGAGGTGCGCCTTCTGGGAGGGTTGGTATCAGAAGGGTGAAGTGCTTGTGAATGGATCAATGCCTTTCTGTATCAGCTTTTCTTTCTTGCTCACAAGCTTCCTGTCCTTCCACTTCTTCTCAGAGCTGAAGAGGCATGGGACTCTCACTAGAGGCAGTTGCCCAGTCTTGGGCTTCCCTGCCTCTAGAATCACAAGCCAAAGTAAACCTCCTCTTTGTATGAACTAACCAGAATCAGGTATTCTGTTACAACAGGAAACAGACTAAGACAGTAGGGTGGGACACTTTCCTTGGTAAACCATAGCTTCCTCACCTATGAATGGTGACACTGATTGGGTCTTCCAGAAACTAATTCTTAAAAATAATACACGAAGAGCTTGACACAGAGAACATCGCAGTAAGTACATGATGCTATAATCATTATCGTCATCATCAGGGAGAGGGTTCACTGAAGGAAACAAGCCCGCCTCTCTGACAGGGAAGTCTAAACTAAAGCCCCACCCAAGGGAACACTGGTCCTCCATGAGGTCAGGTGTAAAATGTATTTCCTATTGTAAGATGCTGTCAAAGAAGTTTGGAACACGCTGTTCTAAACTGTGAACACTTAAAATATCTCTGCACATATGTGTGAGTTACCCAAAGGTGACTATGAGGTACATCCTGTGAAATGAGGAGAAGAATCTTGGTCTGACTCAAACTGAGTGGCTCTGCATCACCACTTCACTGTCTTTCTTAAAAAAACGTACCTTGCTCCTGGGGGAATAAAACCCGAGGAATTCACAGAATGCAACTGAAAGTCACCTTTTGGTAACTCACAGAAAATGTGTAGAGAAAAATTCTAAGAATACTTATATATAAAAGTTTCAATGAAGTAATGCGTGCAATTGACTGTTGCTGGCTCCATTTTTTAAAAATACCCATAGGAAACCACTAAACTGATTTCATAAGCCACTTATAGGTTCAAAACCCACAATTTGCACAAAAGCGACTTACAGAGAAATGTTGTCTAAAAAGTAGTTTGTTCCTAAGTCTGGGAAAAAATTAGATTTGGAAATACTAATCTACAAATAATTTTCTCCAGTACTGCAAATTTTTTGTCTTTAAAATCTGAAGAGGCATATGAATATTTTGTAAGCTTTTTAAAAAATCAGGGAATACTGTTTCAATTAAGTGAGTCTATAGAAACACACGTTACCCATAGAGAATCTTTTTTATGAAATATGATTAGGAAGGGAAATTGTTATTTTTAAAATCATTGTAACTTCATTGCTACATGCAAACAGTGACATCTGGTGGAATTTCATTGTTTTACTTTTTTAAAAATCCAACTTTTACATATTGGAGTTCTGAAAACAGACAAATTTGTAAATAATTACTTGTGTTGGTATTTCCATATAAAATAAAATGTACAAATCTAATATCAAATATTGATAGGGCATATGAAGTGGTTTTTTGTTACCCCAACTAGTATATTTAAAATCTTGCTTGAGGCATATAGATGGAGCTATATTCAAAGTGATTATTTTAAAAATCCAACAGATTCTATTTTTAATTGCCATGCCTGTGATTTAGGTATTTCAGCCTATGAAGTTTTAGGTAGGAGGATGTTAAGATATGTTATGGCTCCAATATATGTACTTCTCTGATACATATCACCAGCTGGCCTTCAAACAGATATTTTCTCATGCTCTTTGTTTTAATATCTTAGGTCACTATGTAGATTATGTAGTGAGGAACAAGGCCAAATATGGACCAGGACTATCCTTAACACCAAGAAATGTGTGGGAAATGAGGAATGAAAGGAAGATGGGTCCCTAATATCCACATTGGGAGGGAAATAAGCAGGAGATAATGCACAATATTAATAATGAAATGACAGACCTCAGGTGATAATGATCTACAAGTGGCATCACAAAGGTTTAGCATGAGACAACTGCACATTCTCTTGGGAGCAATGGGCAGCAGGGAATACAAAATCAGGCAATATTCAGAAAGCCCAAAGCCTTCCATAGTTACATAATTAACATCAGGAGAGCCTCCCACAGTAAGCAAGATCCCATCTCTAGCCTAGACTCAGAAACAGGATTTTCAGTGTTTAGTGAGGGAATAAGCTACAGGAGGATAGAATCCCTGCCACAATTTAGGCAGAAGCTCTGTTTTCAAAACTGGATCATAAGGAAACACAAACTACCAAGAGTGAGTGAAACAACGTTTTTCCCTTTACACAACTAGAGCTCTTCAGGTTCTTAGGTCAGTATTAAAAACAGGATGAGGATGAATATTCAGGACAAAGCATGAGGAGGAAAAGTGAGAGGATCTTTCATGAATTCATAAAGCAAAGAGGTATAATAGAAGCCACATTTAGAATCAGAACAAGCTGAGTAAAAAATCCTAGATTTTACCAGTTATGTAAATATGGACTAATCTTTTAATCGCTATGTTGTATTTTCCTCATTTGAGAAAAGAGATTATTTACCTACTAAAAAAAGGTACTGTTAAAACAACATGAAATAAATGTAGTGAGCCTCTGTACATTTTCTGTTAATATAATTTTATATTTTCTTACCAACTATCATTATTTGGTGCATTTGCATAAAATCTCTCAATCAACATATACTATTGATTTGTAAGTTTTAAGTAGTAGAGATAGTCAAATAATTACTAATGAACTTTTCTTTATACTTTAAAATATGTATTATTTGAAGAAATATAAGCTGTCAAAACAACATCTATAATGTCATTGTTGTAATGCACACACTATATATGGAACAGCTATGTGTGTGCAAAGAAAAGCCTATAATAATCTTTACCATATTTAAAAATCCAGGAAGAAAAGAATCATCCTTACAGCAATAGTTTCAACAAAAACTGTTGAGGCAAAATTCTCAGATCCTGCCTCTTCTACCTGAAACACCTTCTGTGATTTCAAATGATTGAACTGCTTATATAAACTTACATCATGGGTTCTCCTACTTTGCATCTAAAAGCAGTATTCTAATGACTCCAAAATGAACAGACAAAGCATGGGAAGGAAATCTACCCTACATTAACTCTGGGTAACCAAGAATGACCTATCTTAATTCAAAGATGAGTACACAGAAAAATCCAGTAGCTTGTGAAAACAGTCTGCAAAGTGTAAGAAAGAACATACATGAAGGATGTCTTTTTGATAAAAACTTAGGGAAAACCGAAGAATCTTACAGAAGTTCTTCTTTACAGTCTAAAGGAAAATTTTTTAATGTTTTCATGAGAGAAATAATGAAAGTTCAGATAAAACGACAAAGACTTAGATTTTTCTAAAGAAACTATAGAATTAAAAGGAAGAAAAGTAACACCATATTATTATTAAAATGGCAATAAATATTGATTTTTAAAATTTACACCTCAAGAAATAATACTCTTATTTGTACAAGAAATTACAAACGGATCAATTAGTTTTCAAAGGAAGTAAGCAAATCACTAGAAGAAAATATGGCCATATGTTTAAATTTAAGTTTAGAAATGGCCTAATGTGTACTGGGAATATAGCTGAGCAGCACAGCACCTGCTTGGCGAGCATGAGGTCCTGAGTTAGATTCCCAGTAACAAAAAATAAATAAATAAAATAAAAGCCTAAGAACAGCCAAGATGAAAATTTTTAAGATAAGCAGTTGCTACTTTTACTACATAAAAATTAAAACATTTGTAAAACATAAAACATAAACAAAACTGAAAAGCCAACAAAGTGAAATATATCCACAGTACACCTGTAAAATAATTAAAATCTTTAGTATAAGAAGATCACTTATGAAACAGTAGGAAAGAGATGAAGAATATTCCACAGAATATGAGCTGCTAATTCTTAAAATGAGAAAAACAAATAGACAGCAATATTTAAAACTTTCTCAATTTATCAGAAACAAATGACAGATATTTTCCTCACCAGATTAGACAAAAAAATCAAACAATTAATAGTTAATTTGAAAAGTACAAAAAAGATAAATAACATATGATAGATTGTTGCAAAGTGTCACTGCAGCTTGATTAGTGGATATCATGGAATAATTTAAATGTTCACACATAACCTTGAGTGAAAAAGTAAAGCTACAGAATGTCATATGTGTCTTAAACAGATACATTTACAACTGATGTCCGGAAGGTTGATCACCAAACTAACATTAACATAAATGTTTAATAAATGATTGTGAAATGATCTTTAATGATATAATCGACTTTAAAACATCAAATCTAAAATTGGATACCAAGAATTCTAATGTGCATAAACATCTCTATACAACACAAAATTCATCTCAAAGTAAAATATTTCAATATGAAATAAGTAGTTCTCATCAAAATTGGTATTTAACAAAATAAATATAATTTTGAAGAACACTTTGCTATTTCAAATAAACTTAAGTACATTCGCTTATCATTCCACTAAATAACCTTGGTGTTGGCCATAAATAATAATTACTATATGCAGAAATATAAAAGCATTGTAATTATATAATCAAAATATTATTATGTTTTCAAGTTAACTGCGCACTGCACAAAAAAAATGTAAAAATAAAACCACCAAGTTGAAAGGGTATTCATTTTTTGTTTATAATTACCTTTCTTTGGAATATTTATTAATACAGAGGCAAATTATACATTTGTCTAAATTCATAGGCTCAGCAGACAGATATATTTTGAAAAGGTTAAGCTATGTTTAGCAAGGTAATCCTCGAGAGATGGATGTTGCAGAATTAAATATTCAGTGCTTAAATTAACTTCTTATTTAGTACTTAGGTACAAATTGCCAAGAATTATCATTATCAAATAGAGCATTTATTGATTCTCTGGGAAAAATTAAGTGAGTTCTACATGAAGAAAAAAGAACTTTTAGAACTGGAAAGAAGCCAGCATTTTTAACAATTTGTATGAACCGCGGAAGCTGTCAAGCCCTCAAAATGATTCCTGGTGGCATGGCGCTCATGGACATGACTCAGAACTGGACAGTTTTGGCCATTTGTTTCGAAGAATAGTAAAATAAATTTAAAGTTTAAAACCCTGTACAGTTTCATGACTACTAGATAATGTTTACATCTTTACTCTCTACTCTAACCTTCAGCCTTTCAAAGGATATTCCAATGAATACTGTGCTGAACTTTTTATCCAGGATACCAAAACACTTTTGAAATTTCCAAAACTCTTCACATCCATTTTTTTAAATTAGTGAACACTGACTTGACAAGTTAAAAGTAAAAGACTTTAGATATATAAAATTATGATTGAAATATGAATCCAAAAGATGTATTTTTGGCTAAAGAAACACAATAATGACATTTTAGAGATTCAGGTTAAAACCTGTGACTACCAGACACAAGGAAAATAGATCATTTCAAACCATGAAAAAAGTGCCAGAGAGTTCCACTTACCACTGAATCCATGAAAAATCTTTACTTTCTAGTAAATGGGTTTAGAACAGTCCACAAAAAATATAGGTAAGTCACTAATTATCTTGTGATAGTGTGATTAAAATGTTATTCTCAGGTGGGCATGGCGGCACACACCTGTAATCCAGCACTCAGGAGGCTGAGGCAGGAGGATCGCTGCAAGTTGGAGGCCAGCCTAGACTACAAGTAAATTCAAGGCCAGTCTGAACTGAATAACAAAACTCTTTCTTAAAAAGACAATAAATAGATACATAAATATTATTCTCAGATCCTTCACCAGCACACACTAAAATGTTATTCTCAGATGTTTAGAGAAGTAAAAATTTAGTGTTGAAAAAGGTTCTATTTAACCTAATATTTTATATTTTTATTATGCCTGAAAAAATGCAGTAGATGATATTTTAGGATTCCTATCAGTTATAGAATTCTTAAAACCAGGACACTCACATATTCTTGATAAGCAAGTGATAGTGTCCCCTACTGGGCTTTATGAGTGGAAAGGAGGGATATTAATGTTTATTCCTTTTATGTAGGACAGACAGTACAAGCAGCAGATGTACAGAATATCAAGAGAACTAAAATGTAATCAGGAGGGATGATTGGAAAGGGAAAATCACACTTAGAAAGAAAATATAAAAACAGTGAAGAAAATGTCAGAGAAATGTGGACATTACTCACTATCCAGAAGTAAGAACTTAGGCAAGTTTTTGTGGCTATCATGGAGCCTAAATTTCTTCTTGAATAAAATGGAAATTATGACTTCTTCCTTACAGCTGCAGATTTAAATAGAAAGCATATACAAAATACACAACACGGTGCTCAGAATATTGCTTTTCAAAAAATTGTAGCTCCTATCTCTTTGCCCTTCTCTTTTGACAGCGTTGTATATTTTGTATTCTTCACAACATACTCTGCAAATTCCAAAGGGAACAGAGACACAAGGAGAAATGAAATGAACTCAATAACCTTTGCATATAGTCCTGGCCCAAGTTTGTCTAATGATGCTAAAATCTAATTCTAAAGAAGGTTCAAGTTCCAAATCTGTGGATGTTTTTCACTTTTTACATGGAACTCAGTTGATTAATTTTTATGTGCCTCAATTTCCACATCAATATTCTCAGAGTTGTTATGGAGTACAAATGAGATAATTATGTAGCATTTTTTGGGAACTAGACAACTACACTAAAGTTATCTTATAATCTGTTATTGCCATGGTCTAAACACAACTTCCAAAGTTCATGTGCTGGGAGTTTAATTCCCAATGAAAGAGTGTTAAAAGATGAAACTTTGAACAGGTGATTATAAGATGAAGGCTCTGCCCTTACGAAAGTTTTAATACCACTATTCTAGGAGTGGGTTACTTATCCCAAGAGAAGTTCCTGATTTTTTTAAAGGATGATTACAATGAATTTATTCTCATTCCTTCCCTTCTTCCCTCACACACACACTCTTTTACTTTTGTCCTTTATTCTTCTGCCATAGAATGACACAACATGAAGGCCCTCACCAGACACCAGCACCTTGACAGTGGACTTCCCAGACTACAAAACTAGGAATAAACTCCTTTTCTTCATAAATTACCCTGTCTGAAGTATTCTGTCCAAGCAACACAAAGCAGACTAAGACAGGCATGATTCATTCTTGTCAATACTGTCCAAAATGGAGACACCAACTTAGTCTGGGTACACACTAGGAAAGCCATGGAAAAGAACAAAAATGGCTCTTTCGTGTCCCAGAATGGAATCAGATCTTTGAAATCTGAACCTCAAAGACTGAATTTTGTTGACAGGTGAAATCTAGTTTAAAACAAAATTACCAAAGAATTCTTACCTATCTCTTTGTACTTCTACAAAGTAATCATCTAGGAAAGATGGTCCAAAGACTCCAAGTGGTGCGTTGTGGCCTTTCTTGTCAGCAGTATGGCACATGCGAGAGGCCAGATGCAAGTCAACTGGCAGCTGCTGGGCTGCGGTGGTGGTGCACAGATGGTGAAGGTGAGGAGGGGAATGGGCCTGTGGGATTCTGCAACAAGGAAAAGGATGTGAGCTGCTTTTACCACTATGTGGTCTTTAGATATGAAATACATTTACATCGACAGTTTAGCTCAGGTTCTAAAAATGATCCCTAAGTATCAGGTACAAAACTGTAACAATAATTTATAACATGTTCAATACTACAGTCTTAGGCCATTGTCCAGGGCTTCAAACTCATATTCAACTGCTTGCAGAATGTCTCAAGCTATGAGTCTTACAGATAGCTCAAGATCAAAAGGTGTCTAAAAGCAAACCTATTATCATCTCATTCCTTACGTCTTTTTGCCTGAATTCTGTAACTCTGCCCAACACTCTATCCAGCCATCACACATTCCTCTTTCTACTCTGCTAAAATGCAGATGTCCTTTAAAGAAGGAAACATTATACATAATACATTATATTTATTAGCCAGGAGGAATCCTGTGCCTAAGTTAGTGTGGCAAATCTCTCTTTCACTTTTCCAGAACTTCCCTCTCCTGGCTTCCCAAAGTAGGAAAGAGGTATGATGATCTGCTTTCTCAATGCCCCAAGTCATTTGCCATCTAATCAACAAATATTAAGTATTTCAGTGTGCCAGGTTCTATGCTATATGCTTTCCACATATTCCTTCTAGCACTCACAATGAACCTACATAGTTTTGTATCCTTGTTTTGTAACAGGCTTATTTTGGATTGGTCACAAAATAAGGAAGTGGACACTGGAATCCATACACAATGCTGGTAACTATATGCCAACTTTCTTTCATATTAAGCCTATTAAGAAGAGTAACCTTTATCTAGTACTATTCCATCCCTACTTTCCTTCTAAAGCTGTAGATTTCCACTAACCAAATAACCTTTCTTTATCAACTTTAGATCCATAGATCATGTTCTTTATCAACTTTAGATCCATAGATCATGTTCTTTATCAACTTTAGATCCATAGATCATGTTCTCTAATGATCTCCAAGCTACCACTGACAGTTTTCACGATTTCTCTCTGAATTGTTCTTTCTCCATGAGTTTTCTACATCCTGACCTATCTCCGATTTCCATCTTTCTCTCAAATTCATCATAAATTCCACTTAGTCACTGGCCTTTCCTTCATTAGCTTTCCAAACTGGGTATAGCTTCAAAGGTTTGAACCTCTCTTTCAATCCTGGAGAAATCATCTATGAATATTTCAGTTGTCCCCTCAGTTCTGAGTGTTCCCAAATCTCAACTCTGCCATCACCACCTCCCTAGATTCTTCATTTTCCAAATCAAAATTCCTTTGACTCCTCTGTCCTCCACCCTCACCCTGCACTGCATATCCAGTGCAAAATAGATCCCCACTCTGAACAGGGTTGCTCAGTGGTCATCCTCACTGCCAGCACCCCCGTACTGGGTACTCCACACCTCAGACTGCACTGGCAATTGTTTGCCGGATGATTGGGCACCACCCTCTGTGTCATTTCTGCAAAATCCCACCAGACGGGTTTTTGGTTTTTGTTTGCTTTGTTTGTTTGTTTGTTTGTTTTTTAGGACTGTTTTACTCAACAAAAGGATTCTTTGCTGGTTATATGCATCTGTCTGACTTCTAACTTTCAAAGCTCTTAGTATTTGACGCTGGTTGTAGCTCAGTGGGTGAGTACACCTCTGGAGTCAGGATGCCTGGACTCAAAATTTTCATTTGACCGTAGGCATGTTTTGATTTAAGCAAGAAAAGTGAATCCAGGTAGGACAATATCCCTCACATGGCTGATGTCAGCCACTGTCGGCTATTATCGGTTTCCAGGACAAAGCACAGGATTACGTTTATCAGTGCTTTAACTTATGGACAGAATTCTGTCTTCCTTCTTGTCCATGCCTGAATATCTGTTATCAATATCTTGAATACAGACTTTTCTACAAAGGTTTTTTTTTCTTTTTTCCATTTTTAAATCTTTTTGTTACCCCATTTTACAAATATCTGTTTTTATATACTGCCCTACTCCTATGCCCCTCATTTTGACCACTTATCTAGTACATCAGTTCTGGGCTATCTACCAATTCTTCCATGTGCTGGGATACTTCAGCCATAAGCACACTATAAAGAATATAGACTTTGGAGTTGGCTAAGACCAAAACAGAATCAGTTCTAGTACCTGAAAACTGTAATACCAGCTTCACCGAAAGACTTCAAAAAATTGTAATAAAAACTCCTAGCTCTTACCTTTGTAAGAATTTATTTTGAAATTACAAATATATCATTCCTAGTCTGTGATAGTCTCTCAAAAAATGCTGGTTTATTTTTATCACGGTTATTAATTTTCACCGCATAGTACCTAACCTATCTCTAGGCACAGTATGTACATTAGTCAGTCACTAACAGAAAATGGTTTGTGACATTTCCAGGCAGCACAGGGGCCAGTAAGTATATAACAGGAATTTTGTAAATGTTCCTGTGTGGGGGAAGAGAGAAGAGATAAATCAAAAGCATTTGGAAACACCTGAGGAAAAAAAAACATAACTGGCCAAATAAACTGGATTGTCCAGGAAGCCAGAGCCTCAGACACTATGGGTTCCTATGAAAAAGCTCTCATAGAGGGAGAGAGGACAAAAGGTAAGCTCTGATGTCAAGCACACTTGTACCATTTTTCTGCCTCAGACAGGTTCTGGCTAGTGGAATGTGCTAGAGATTACACTACTGATTTTTACTTTTTCTTTAAAAAGTACCACACCCAACTTAAATTCCTACACTGCCATTATAGTCTAATAACACAGATTAGCAAGTGACTCTCCCTTGGTCATTGAGCTAAATTACAATACGCTGCAATAGAGGACTAAATTCCCAAGAACACAATTTAATTTGAAGGTCAGTCACTTATGAAAAGGGTTAGATTAAAAATAAAGAAAAGGCAGGAGTAAAGACTTTCAGAAACACTTCTGAAACACTTCCAATGTTCTCTTTTAAAATATAAATTTTTAAAATAACAGAATTTTTTCTGCAGCTCACTCTTGTTTCTAATGGAAATTTCTATTTTCAGCTTTCATGAATTAAAACAGCACTATATGTATCAATAAGATCTACAAATATTTTTGGCATGCTCAAGAAAAGCTCTATGTTTTTATAGCACACTCTCCTTAAGCAGGACTATTTGTCATTCTTTGAAACACTAAGACATAAAAAAGAAAAGACTGACTCTGTGTGTGGCCATACTACTTTGCTTAATGCACTAAATGCAAGGTTTTTTAGGGAAAAAAATCAAGAAGTTTCTGCTTCATTGATAATCTGACAGTAACTATTTATTGAAGGTAAAATACTTGTTGTCTGCTGTCACTATTTGTTTTAATACATAATCTTGCTAACTTAATGAGCTTAAAGCAATGTAGATAAGCAATGGCATGTACAGGGTCACTTAAATGCCAATTTGACTGTTTCATAAACTTTGGAATTCTTTTCCCATGAGTCTGTTCTCAGCTACTAAATTGTGAGTAATATCCATTTACAAAGTTTAGGCTGGCCATAAAAAAAAAGATTCACTTCCATGTCCAACACAATTTTCAGTGCCCTAAGCAACAACAAAAGCTAATAATTAAAGGTTCTTTAAACCCCATAAAGAGTAAAATGAAGAGTAATCTAGAATATGCCAACTCATAAAAATTTACTAGTGAAGTAAGGAGAAAACTAGAGTTTGAACACAGTGAATGGTAAAAGGTAAATGATAATCTAAATTGTATTTACATGGTATTGTCAAAATTGCCATTATATTCCTATGTAACAAAAAACTCCATTAAAAATATGGGTGGGGGATAAAACATGACACGATTGTACAGAAAAACAAAGTCATCTAAACTGCCAAGTTGATTGGCCTATGGACATTTTGTGTTGGGTTAACATAACAAAATTAACTGATACAATAAACAATTGACTGAAATCAGGCATTTCAGTGATCAAAATATCAAATTTAACACACTAACCGTTTTATTCCAGCTATTGTTATATTTGTTAAATTAAGGACCATTGATCAAAAACACAGAGGGAAGAATGAAGCATAGCATATATATCCTGACTATAAAATCTGCTATCAGCTTTTCCTCTAAGAAGATTTAACTCAGATCTCATATATCTATTTCTAAAACATTCAGTTTTTTTTCTTAAAAAAATGGATGCTCATGTATCAGTGCTATTGACTGCTCTTCAAATAGTAAAATTTGTGAATTTAAGAAGCTTTTTTTTTTTAGTTTATTGGTAGTTACTTTTTAAGTAGTTTTTGATCTAGTTGGGATTTTAAAGACTTTTTTCGTCTCAGTGGTAGAATTTCTGATTTACTTCTTCGTGTTCGCTTAACTTCTTTTCCTCTGATTTGCAAGAATTCTGATGATTGCACCTTTAAAAAAATAAAGTTTATTGTTAAGAGAACTTGTAACATAAGGCTTAGATCTTTCTCTGACATTAAATGTCATATTTAAATTTGTGATTTCTGTGTATATTTTGCAACAGAATATGAATCCTATTTCCCTCCAAATCCACTCCTACATTTTACATACACATTTTCATGGCAATGAAAATATTAGTATCACATTTATTTACAATACTTTTCATTTATTACATTAAAATTACTAAGGAAATATAAGATTCTAACCTCCATAAATCTACTTTTTTTCCTTTCTAGTGCTAGGGGTTGAATCCAGGGTTTCACACACACTAGGCAGAGTCTCCACTGCGCTATTTCACTCAGTCCAACCTTATTTTCTTGATTGTTATTTTTAATAGAACTTAGCCTTAGCTTCTTTCATATGTGGTTTCAAATACAGGCTAAAAAATAACTGTAATGTGTTATTTTTATTATTATCACTATTATTTTGAGCAAAGTTTATCAATTTGTACATCTTACAGTTGTGTTGTTTTCTATTTCTACTGCTTAACAATGGCAAATATAGTCTTTCTCATAAATAATTGTCTTCTAATCATTACAAGCTTTGAAAATATTGCTTCTAAGACATTTTGCAGAATTAAGGTAATTATTCATGTAAGGATTTTTCTCCTGAGACTGCTTTTCATTTTGAGACTATATTTAAGGAAAAAAACAGAGACCTTACTTGGAAGAAGCCTTGAGATATGGCTGAGTAAGTAGAAGATGGCCAGATAAAGGGAAGTTCCTATAAATGAGGTGATGAATCTGGGGTTGGTTCCGCAGAAAGGGGAATGTTATTGTAACTTCTTACATAAGGAGCTAATGAGGAATAACAGAAGTTTAAGAAGTACCAAACATTCCATTTCCCCCTCCAATTAATATTTGAATTTCCTCTACAGTGTCTCTACCACGTGGTCATTACTTGGCTTGAACATGGTCAGGTACATTAAAGGTCAGTCATTTTCTCTTTAAAATACTTCCAGTTCCTTAGAGTTTTTGTTTGTTTCTTTATTGCTGAGATTATCCACTAATATCAGTTCTAATGTTAGAAACTATATAGGCACCAATCTAGCCGTCTTCCACTTGACAGAGACAATATTTAAGTAAATGGACTCCCCTGGGCCTGCTTTTATGCTTGCCAAACATCCTTCACACCTTCAACTCTATCTTGCATGATGTGATTTTGAAATTCTTTGATTTTGTATTTTGAATGCTGTCTTGCAAACAGCCTCTAACTTGTCAGGATTCTCCCCTGGGACTGGACACTCCCACCTGAACATAATATGTTTTTGAGGTATGATACAATCAGATTAACCAGGAGAAAGATGGTACTTTCTTACAGCATTTGTCAACCAATTAAAACTACAATTCCATTTGTCTTCCTATAACAAAATGAAATTATATTTTAAAACCCTGTAGTCTTTCACATTTGCTGTTGTTATATACTCTCATCCCATACCTACACGTTTAGTTTATAGACACAAAGACAAAACTATATATATATATCCTAATTAAATTTCATCTGAGGTCAAACCAACAGTACCTTACCATCACACTTTGCATAGAACCTGCAAATCCAACCAATAATGGTCTTCTGTATTAACATCCAAATTACTGAGAAATATGTTGAATTGGACATAGCCTTATACCACTGCACCAGGGACTTACATGTAGTAAGTGTCCATCCTATGCGTAATTAATTTCAAATTCATCCAGCAATCTACCTAACTACAATCTTGGCTGAAAAACTGTGAGGCGGCTTTTATGAGTGAATTGCTGAAGTTCAGAATAGTAATCACTCATGCTTATCGAATGTTTTTATGTGCCAAGTGCTTTTCTAAATGTGCTCTATTGTAGTATCCACATGTAATTCTCACACCAACAATATGCAGTAGGCACTGTCATTATCCTCATTTAACAATGAAAGTAAGTAGCTCAATAATTTATCCAAGATTATGTTGGTAGTAAAGGACAGAGAGAGAATACTCTCCGTGGAAATGTGGGTCTGTGGTCTGTGAGCTCCTTGTGTTACATTTATATTGAATGGCAGATCTAACACTATTCTAATATTCAGTCTAGAAATTCTAAAAGAAGAAACAAGGTTGGTCTTCTATGGTTTGTCTTTTGAGAGTCTCTGCTCCAAGTGATCAGCTCTTCCTTTCATAAAGGTTCAAGCACAATTCTTTTGGTAAATTGCTTAATCTAGAGTTTTGCCCCAGACCAGTACATAGATGGACTGCCAAAAGTCAAAACCCTTATCTTTAAAATATAAAAGTCAGATTTCTACTTGCCAGTATCCAGGCATCTGGCTTCTCTCCCATCTGCTGGCTAACTCTCAAAATCTTTTACAAATCTTGGGATTCAAGATTCAAATAAATCTTTTCTCTCTAAAGATCATTTGCTTTCTTAATTTAAGAAGCAAAATATGAGCGTATCAATTTTCTTTCTCTCTGACACATTTCTGTTTATTTAAAACCTCAACCTTTTTACAAAAATAAATCAAGGCAGTTCTGTCATCTGTTGTCATTACACTATTCATCCATAATAACAAAGTTTTTTTTTCTTTTTTTCTCTCTCTTTGCTCCAAAACTAACAAGCAATTGCTTTGTTTTGCTTTGCTTTTCCCTCTCTCTCGCCATCTCTCTCTCTCTCTCTCTCTCTCTCTCTCTCTCTCTCTCTCTCTCTCTCTCTCTCTCTCTCTCCCTTAATATTGTTTTCAGGCCTGAAACCATTCTGGATCTCAACTAGCCACATGCCACTTATGCTTATCTGTAGATATTTTAAAACAAGTTTATTTAAGTCAAAAGGGATTGGCTCAATTTAATGTATTAAAACAGTAGGATGATTATGAGAATATTGTGAAAAAATCTGAAACTGATCATAAAGTGAATCTGGGAAATATTTAACAAAGGGAAAAGTCCCAGAGGTTAGGATAAACCTAATAGATTAAAGTTGTAATAGCTTCAAAATTTAGTCCCGATCCCAAGACTACAGTTCCTAATTGCTTTCAGATAGTATCTGAAAGGCTCTTGGTCAATTTCTAAATGATTCTAGATTCCTTTTTTCCTGGGAAAATCTCTCTTCCTTTCCCAGAGCTGAAATTCAGGTTAAAACCAAAAGCTCTCAAGAAACACATGCAGCTCTCTTTTTCAAAAAAAACATGATTCGCATTTGTGAGGCCCCCTTTCAGGATGGAACACACACACACATGCACACACACACGCACACACACACACACACACACACACACACACATCACCTTGGTCTTTGCTTAGGCCATTTCTGTACAACCTTACATCCTCAACTCTCCCTAATGTTTCCAGTGTTAATAGTTTTTCACCTTTACAGACATCCGCTTGAGTACTTTAGAGTCTCTTTTGAGCTGTCCATCTTCCACACGTTTAGTTAGTTCCTCTGTTGGGTGCATTTCCAGTGATTCCTGAAATTTAAATGCTATGTCTTCTGCGTCTAAGGATGGCCGATCCGATGTACCCTCCTGTTCAGTCTGGACAATACTTGAGCCTTCATCAGGAACCTCCTCAGACATACTCTGTAGGAAATAGTAAACAATGAATGCTTTTTTGCTGCTCCTCTCAACATCTTCTGTTGTACAATATTTTTGACCAGAAAATTAATATAAAAATATATGCTTGAAATTGAAGTGTGAAGTTTCCTATCCAAATTTAGAAAGAAAAATTCAGACTGGTTTAGAAAAATTATAAAGGCTGGCAAATTATTTTCCCTGGCCTCTGTTTCAGAAAATATATCCATCCACTATTTTTTTTCTTTTATTTTTTATTTTGAAGAGAATAAAACACAAGGAACAGAACAAAGCAAATCAGAACAGAACAATGCAAGCAACACAGCATTTCACAACAAGACAACCTGATATCAACAGTACTACCATAATGTCTCTTTTCTTTGAAACAGTTGAAAATACCTTCACACACAATAATATCAAACATAACAAAATAGTATAAAATCATTCAAGAGAATAAAAGCATTACAGGACTTCAAAACCAGATAACAGGAAATGAACAATGGCTACTATAATATCTCATTTTCCTTAAAAAATTTGTTTATACCATCACACATGATAAAATCTAATAAGACACAACAGGATAGAACCAATCAAAACAGAAGAACAAAAGCAT
>PVJX010033181.1:0-19853 GCA_004027295.1 Dolichotis patagonum
GTTCACTATTTCTTTCACTGTTTTTATCAATTCTTCTTTTACCTGGGCAAGTATTTCTGGTTTGAATTTCTCCATAGCTTTCCCTATTTGCATATTTATTTCATTTGATATCATTTCAGACATTTCAGATGTATGGCTTCTTTTTTCTTCTATGTACACAGCTTCTAAGCTTTCTTGGGGAGGGCTAGGGCTTTGAGCCTGCCTTTTGGTCTTTCCTTTTGTCATTTTTCTGTATTTCCTTACTTTGAGCGGTGTTACAAAGCTTTCTCTGCTTATGTGGCAAATTACCTGTTACACCCTCAGTTCCTGGAGGGGCAGTGGCTCCCCCACAGGCTCCTGGCTTCCTCACAGGTTCCTAACTCCCCTCTGTGGGCTCCTGGCTCCCTAAGTTGTAAGGCGAATGCTGGGTGTGGCCACCCCGGAGCCTGTGGAATCTCAGGCAGGCCAGGCCTCTGTGCCTTGTCCCAGGCAGGTCTCCAGGAGGTTCCCTGCGAGTAAAGGGCCTACAGGTCCCAAAGAGTCAGGCCAGATTTTGGTTTCTGAAAAGTTCCCGGTCCCAAACAGATCTGGCCAAGATGCCAGTCTCCACAATATTCCCAATCCAAACAGCCCGGGCCACTCTGCGGGTCCGAGAGTTTCGGGTCCCAAAGAGACAGGCCGAGATGCTGCTTTCTGGGAGACTTCCTGGGGGTGAAGGGCGGGGCTCTGGGCCCAAACAGACCTGGCCCAGATGCCGATCTCCAGGCAGTTCCCTGCGGATGAAGGGCGGGCCTACCAGTCCCAAACAGTGGCACCGAGATGCAGGTCTGCGCAGACTTTCGATCCAGACAGCCCAGGCCACTCTATGGGTCCGGGATTTTCGGGTCCCAAAGAGACTGCCTGAGATGCTCTGCATCTTTCTATCAACGGGTGGGATTTACAAAGAGCCCTTCCCAGACTTCATTGTGGTCTGGGAAGTATTATATTTGTAATCCCATGGAAACATTATTGGAGTCCTAGTGAGTTAATTCCAATCTATCACTTCCAGTGCAACCCACAGTGAGAGTAAAAGACACTGAGCCCTATTTATAGTTACAGGGTGCCAAGGCATCCTGACTCCGACCAGGATGAAGGTTCATTGGAAGAAAGGCCCTGACCCAGGGCCCAACCCAGATTTTATTAATTCATGATTTTATTAATTCAGAAGGCAGTGGCTTGAGGATGGATGGGTGACTGAGAATGGCAGATAATACGTGAGTACTGTGAGCTGGGCTAGGTAGGAGGCATCTCTGCAATATGAGATAGACTTTTCTGCCCTGGGAAGTCATGGCCTCTTATCTTGAGTCTTGATCGCAGCTGATAGCCCTGGAGTGGTGGTTCTTCATCCTGCCAGCTCAACCATGTTTCTTGGGAGTCATGGGGCAAGGAAACAGTGACTGTTGACTGACTTCAAAGATTACACATCAGCACCTCAACTAGCCTTGTTTACATTGCTTAGAGCCAATTGAAGGGAAAAGGAAATGGCCTAGCCAGCTCTGTACATATCAGTACTTGGAGACAGAACCACGTTTAGCCAAAGTGGAGCTATTGCTCTTTGTTCAAGGAGAGTCATCCAGATGGTTCTCCACAGTTCCTGCTTCTTTGTTTTGAAGAAGATGGATGGAGCAGGATCAGCTGTGGTTGCATGGTTTGTAGCCATCTCTGGGCTGTGAATCTCCTATGACACACTTTAATGAGAAGAATTATGAACAAGAGAATGAGCACACTAATTCCAATATTAAACCAAAAGTGAGCCTTGAGATATGCAAATGGTTTAATTGTTTTATAGCATCAGCCAACTTATCCCATACTTTAATTTGGGCATCAATGTGACTGTCTGTTGGTACATGGACAGCACTGTTCTCTGAACAGCATCTATATCCATAGTAATATTTTGATGGATTGCTTCTTGTATATTTTTTTTGTTCATTCTCCAACGATGTAGACTTTTGTTGTATGGTAATGGGGTGATAGAAAAGCCAGTCATATTATACTGACACTTTAAACTTTGTTGCAATTGTAAACTTTCAATGTGATCTCCCATCCAAAGGACAGAAGTCTGTAGAATGCTCACTTGGGTTTGCAACTTTATATTAATTTCTCTTTGAATTTTCACTCTCCCCTCAGCAGTTGTCCAATTGTCTACAAAGTGAGCAGTTTGTACTGGTTGAATGAGCCAATGTTGCAGAGCCAATAGCTGCACTGGCTATCAAAAGCACTAGGGAGGCTATTCCTGCTGTAGTTAATCCAATCATCCTCTTGGTCCAATGTCTAAATCTTTTAATTAAAGTTTCTACCAAGAGGGAAGTAGGTGGATGATACCAAGGCTTTGTTAGATGGAGTGAAAGCCAAACACTGGGCATCCCAATGACTACCGTGGTGTCGTTAGAAAGATGTTCAAGCATGATAATGAGTTAGATAACAATTAGTACATGAGAACCTATTTTTTGCCACTCTATTTTCCCAACAATAGTACATGAGACTCATAAACACATGTTTACCTTTATGTACCTATAACCTCTGTCTTGGTTACTTTTCTCTTGCTGAGACAAAATATCCAATGCCCAAGATTAAGAAAGGAAAGGTTTATTTCTCTTACAGTTTGTGGAGGTGTCAGTCCGTGATCAGCTGGCTCCAAGTCAGGGTGGTATGGCACAGGGGCGTACTTTAAGGCGCTAGAAGACAGCAAAGGCAGCAAGAGCAAAAAGGGGGGGAAAGAAGCCTCTTTTCCCTCCGTTATATTGCAACCAGCTCTGCCCCTTGGGTGAGTGTAGCACTCACACCGTCTTTGTGCCCTCCTCTTGCACAAGTAGAGGATGTTTACAAAGTAAAGACCCTGGCCCCTTGCTGAATCACTTAAACTTCTAACCTTCTCAAATTGACACAGTGAACACACAGTGGTAATGGCTTGTCCTGTACACCCCAGGTTGTAGAGCTGCTGAGTTACTTAGTTAAGCTTCTAGAATCATAATCCTAGTTTGGCTTTTCCTCCATCTACTGGCAGCAGATACCCAGTCTGCAGCCATCCACCATGAAAAGGTAGGGCTAATTGCCATAAAGTATATTGGATGGGTCCAGTTTTGTCATTGATAATAAGTCTGAGGATATGACGATTGAGGCCTCTACCTGGCTATGTAACATTGGACAAGGCCTCTGAGAGAAAAGGAAATCTTGTGCCAGTCTAGATCTTCTCCCATAAGGAATCCTCTGCATGACCAATCTAAAAAGGAATCATTAAATTTACATATAGCCCATCCATGGTACAGGTCCCTGCAAGACTACCAAGGGCCCCAATCACCTTCCTCAAAATGAGGGCTGTGAGCTTTTGCAATACAGATAGGAATGTTAGGTTTAATATCTCTTACAAAGTTACCATCTGAGCAAATGGTATTTAAGGTTAATAAGGCAAATTGTCCTTTAGACCATTGTACTTTCCAAGTCTGATCCACAGTTGACATGCAAGGGCTAGAATATTGCTGTAGATGAGCTACATATAAAGGTGGTGATACAGAAAGAGAGGTCATGTGAAGCTTAGCCTTTTCTTGTAAATGCATTAAAATTTGTGGAGGAGGCAGAATGGTATATGTAGGGTTAGTCCTCTCTATAGAATGGAAAGTCTCTGGAGGCCTGTCCGTTCATGTAAGGGGCCTAAGCAAGGGTGGATTTGATACGTAGGTCCAGTACTCTTTTCCCTGAACCACAGGAATATATACTGTAGCTGCTAGAGGAGCAAGCATTGCAAGGAAAACATTTTCAGGTGACTGAACCAAACCCTGGCTGTTAACTAGATGGCGAGCCTCATGAACTGCAGGCCTTTCCAGGACTGCGGACGATGTGCTGTCACGTTTGTTGCTTGAAGTCTTCGGGGGGAGGCTTGACTGACATATTGCACAGGTGGGTTGGATTCTGGTCACAGAACAGCTCTGATGATCATAATATCTCCCAGTTTTCTGTGGAAATACAAGCATGTCCTTGGCCCCAGTTTAAAAATGATGCTTGACCATTCCAAACATCTGATTTGAGGTCATGCCAAGCAGAATTTAGGAAACTTAAATGTTTACTAATATAAGCAGGACCAATAGCAAGTTTTATTGTTTGTGATACCCCAAAGTTAGCAAAGGGTGATATATAATGCTGTATGACATGTCAACTTTGTTTACCTGAATGACGGGTAGCATGGATCGTATGTGAGAAGGTATCTATAGAGGCATGAATATACTTAAGCTTGTTAAAAGAAGCTATATGGATAATGTTCATTTGCCATAACTGATTGGTTCTAGGACCTTTGGAATTGTAACTCTGTTAAGGAATAAGCCTAGGAATGAGCTGACAGGCAGAACATGACATAATGTGTTCTGGTAATGTCAAAATCCTTTTGCAGAGATTTAGAATTTTGATGAAAAAATCTATGGAATAGTCTCAATTTATTAAAAATGGAAACCAATTTATGAGAGCATCTGTGTTATAGTTACCTAATGACAGTGGACCTGGGAGATTAGAATGTGTCTAAGATGATCAAGAAAGAATGGAGCAGTTCTACTTAATATAGCCCTTAGCAGTTTTAAAAATAGTTGTAGTAGTGTATGCTTGAGATAACCCAATTGCGGTTGTTCTTTTACTAATGTTAATAAAATCCTTAACTTTTCCTTCAGGGAAGTACCAGTGGCCTTCATTAAAAATCCAATTTCAGATTTATTTTGTTTAATTAAGGGCACAATTTGAAGAGTATAGTCCTGCAAGATTTTACCCAAACCTTTGCTTTCTGGATATTTCATCTTAACCATCATCCTACTAACTTGTGATATATACCTCTGAGGCACAGAAGTAACTAAGAGAGTATCCTGTTCTTTCCTTAGTGCTATGTCCCGCAGACTGACAGGAATGAGTGAAATAAAGTGGTGTTACAATGCCTGTCTGTTTATCATGGCTGACATAGGGGAGTGGCAGTGTATTCTGTGAAACAGACAAACAGGAGCCTAAGCCTACCAAAACTGTGGAGGTGGATTTAGTCAACCAGGCAGATGTCCATGATTGGCTGTTGACTATGGTGACATCAGCTCCCATATTGTCAATCCAGTAAAATATTTCCCATTTAGCTTAATAGTACAAGTAGGTGTATGAACTATAATACCTTGGAAAAATAAAGTTCCCTACTTAAAAGGCTCATCTCTATCAGGTTCACACATGGGGTTAACGGCAGGAGTGGAAATCTCCATGGGAATTAAAATTGACTTTTCTCCCCTCAATAAATGAATGCAAAAAGCTGCTGATAAATCTAATTTTGCACTCTGATTGGTCCAGTGGATTAGGGAAACAAAAGAAACGAGATTTGGCTGTATCCATCCCAGCAGAGGGACTACTTCTCTGATTTGGACTGGATATAGTTGGTTTAACAGGGTCTGAATCATTTGTGTATTGACTGATCTGTCTTTTAGTTTTATTGGAACCCTTGGTTTGGTCACATGGTAAGTTTCTCTGCAAGAGTGTGCAGTTTTTATGAAATTTAGATTTGCAGTGTTTCTTCAGTGTAATCCTTTCATGCAACCTGGACACAGATTAGGTTTCAGTTTGAGCAGCGGAAGGCGCTGGTGCCTTTAGAGGCAGTGCACTAGACACTAGTGTGTCTAGTGTGTTCTTGCTCACCACAATAAAAACATTTAATTAGATGGAATTTATTTCAAGGTTTTGGGATATAGCTTGTGCTATGAGTGCAGAACCATGAACAGTGGATCCAATATTTTGGCAAGCAAAAATGTAAACAGATAAATCTTTAGTATGAAGTACTGAGGCTAAGACTCGTTTGCACTCATCATTGGCATTCTCATATGCTAATTGATGAATGAGCATTTTAGCCACAGTGTTGTGAGAAATCTGCCTGTTTATTGCCTCTTGCAATTGTGGTACAAACTGAGTGTAAGGTTCTGTGGGACCCTGAGGTATCTGAGTAAAGTATTTATTAGGTGTACCTCCCTCTGGGATAGAAGCTTTGTAGAAATCTCAGTGTAGAAGCTTTTTACACTGCATGAAAAGAAAGAGTGGGGCCCTGGCCTGAAATTTTAAGTCAGAATATTGGCCTGTGCCAGATAACATTTCATGCATAATAACTTCAAAAATTTTCATTTTTGCTATCTTAATTACTCTGAGCTTGTTCTAAAATGAGTATCTGTACATATGATTCAAAAATGTAAGAATTGTGCTATGATAGACGTGTGCAGGCAAGATGGGTTATATCACCTGGCACCATTTGGAAACCTTGAATTATGTTATCCAAACAACCAAGAGTATAAGGACCCTGGACTCCATTATCTATTATACTCTGCCTCAATTCTTTCAAGAGCAAAAAGGTATATGTGTTTATGAGTAGAGTGTTCTGGGTCTGTCTCTTTAGTGAGTGGAAAGCATTCTAGCTGTGCACATATTCTCAGATCACTGTACCTAGACCTTTTTTTGCTGGTGGGGAAAGAAGAGGGTTACTGAGCTGACTCTGTGGCATAAGGGAAGGAGAGGCACATCAGCAGAAGGCCTATCTTCCAAATCGGGTATGGAGAATGAAGCTGAGTGTTTGAATAAATTGGAAAATTTTGCATTTCTTTATGAATGTTTTGCAAAAGTGAATTTATTTGATTATCTAGCTGTTCTCCAGAAGCCCATGTTCAAACACATTACCATGGTGATCTGATTCTTTAGTTATGGTTACCTTAGGGTCCCTTTTTCATTCAGTTACCTTATGTATAGGTGTGTTGTCATCACAGAGTGGTTTGTAATGGTAACCTTCTGTTGGTCTGATTTTTTTTGCTAAGTTATATTGCAAGGATGAGGGGGCTACCTTCACTATGTGATATGTGGCTACAGTGTGAAGGTGGATTTTTTTTATTCTGGGTTTTAGCTACATAAAAGCTCTCGCCTATTTGATCCCAAACTTTGATATTGAGTGTACCAGCTTTGAGAAAGGAAGGGTAGAACATAGTTATCTGATAGAGTAATCTAAAAACTTGCTTAGATGGTACGTTAATATCTGCATCATTTAACAGCTTTATCATTAGTAGGCTGAATTCTTTCTCTTCTGCAGATAAAGAATGTGCTTGCCATTGTTACCCTTGATGAATAGACTCCTACTTGCTACCTGCGTCTGAGCACTACAATTAGTAAAATGCTCTATTTACCTTAAAATTTGTCCTGTGAGGTCCAGTGGGTTGCCAGCACCTGGATAGTGGTCATCATGCCAAGAAGACTGTGCATTCCAGCCATATTGAGCACCAAATATAGAGAGACTTTCCTCTATTTGTAGATATATAAGACTTTCCTTATATTTGTAACCTCATGGAAATATCATTGGAATTCTAGTGAGTTAATTCCAACCTATCACTTCTAGTGCAGCCCACAGTAAGAATAAAAGACACTGAGATATATTTATAGTTATGGGTAGCCAAGGAGCCCTAAGTCTGACCAGGATGAAAGTTCATTGGAACAAAGTTCCTGACCCAGGGCCCAAACCAGATTTTATTAATTCGTGAAGACGGGAGTGGCTTGAGGATGGGTGACTAAGAATGACAGAAAATATGTGAGTACTGTGAGCTGGGCTAGGTAGGAGACCTGAAAGTATCTCTGCAATATGCAGAGAGAAGGATATGCAGAAAGATTAATCTGCATAGCACAACTGAGGTAGCAGCTAATGTTTTCCGGATGGTGCTTCAGTTCTAATATGTAAACTTTTCTGCCCTGGAAAGTCATAGCCTCTTATTTTGAGTCTTGATCCCAATTGACAGCCCTGGAGTGGTAGTTCTTCATCCTGCTGGCTCAACCATAGTTTTTGAGAGTCATGGGATGGGAAAACAGTGACTATTGCCTAGCTTCAAAGATTACACGTTAGCACCTCAACTAGCCTTATTTATATTGCTTAGAGCCAATTGAAGGGAAAAGGAAATGGCTTAGCCAGCTTTGTTCATATCAGATACATGGAGACAGAGGCAGGTTTAGCCAAAGAAGAGATAACTGCTCTTTGTTCACGGGTAGTCATCCCAGTGGTCCTCCACTGGATTGCCTTGTTAGCAATTTGAATCTGCCATTCTTTCTGCAGATCTTTGTCCTACAAATTGACTGGAATTCCTGCAATAAATAACTGAAAGACCCCCTTTAAGTTATCAGGAGCTACATAGGGCAGAGTACTCTGAATGACCTGCCTAATCAACCCAAACACCACCAAGGAGGTGGGTGCTGCTCAGGTGGGCCAGGCAGGTGGCCACTGAGATGAAACTATCACTGGAACATCTGTACCTATTTCTATGAGCACCCAAAAATGTTTTCCTTTACTCTTTAGAGTATACATGGGCTGGAGGCCTATGATACCTTGAGTGAAGAACACCTCTTTGTGTGTGTGTGTGGGCGGGGGATGTTAAATCTCTTAGTTTCTTGCCTGATAGCTGCAGTTCTGATAGCCAGTAAAAAATTAATTGAGCAATATAATCTCCTGGTTCAAAAACCCAGACAGCATGTGACTGAACCACAACCTGAACTATCCCCAAATAGTCTGAATCAGTAATCTCAAGGAGTACTTCAACACCCTGCATGTTTAATCTATTTTTCTTGGGAGGGGACCCATAGTACCTAAGGGAAGAGATCCCCAGATTCCTGTGGGGATTTTAACAGGTTTATCTCCTCCAATCAAGGTCACCTGTTCAGTAGCAGGAAGGTCTAATCCTGTACTTTTTGGGGTTCTGGTGATAAGGGACTCAACAGTCTTCTGGAGACCCACTGAGGATTGGGGCTGTCAGCCTGTACTGGGAATGCCCCCATTGTTTTCTGGGCCTGGGCCAGGCCTGCATCCTGTTTTCCCCCAGTGGGGTGGCATTTCAGTAATGCTTAGAGTAACATTGATTAGCCCAGTGATTTCCTTTTTGACATCTAGGACAGGGGTTTGGTGCTTTCCCCTCCAGGAGGGGACAATTGTATTCTTTCTTGCATGGCAGTTGAGTGCATAGTTTATGGATATGCCCTGATTTGCCACAATTAAAATATGGTATTTTTAAAGAAGCCTGATTTCGTTTGATTAAACCAAACATAGCTTGAGCAAATGTAGAGGATTTATGACCCTTAGTACCCACATGTTGGCATACTTTCATGGAAAGTATGAAAAGTCATCTCTTGATTTTGTTGTACTTGTTCAGCTGCTAACTCTTGAAGGTTGGCATGGAAATTTAAATATTGCATTGCAGACAGGCAGGACCTAGACAAGTGCTTAACATCTAATGGAGGCAAGTGTAAAGCTCCTAGAACAGACTCTGGCAAGCCTAATGTGAAAGGTCCTTGAATCCCTTGTTCATGACACTGGATTTTAATTCTTTAAGCAGTTTATCCTCCAAAGGATTATGCTCATGAACATTTCACTGTGGATTAGCGGGGTCAGGATGATCATTAGTTGGAAATGCGCATGACTTGAAGGGCTTTTTGTTAAGCGCAGCCTGTTTAACTATTCCTTGATAAGAAGACACTACTTCTGTACTGACCACAGGTGGAAGGGAAGGAGGAAGTGGAGGAGGGAGAAAAGGGGACCAGGGCTCTTCACCTACATTTTTTAAAATTTATTTTTTTATTTTAAAGAGAGAAAAAATGAAAACAACAATAAACAGAGTTTCAAAACAGGCTAGTAGGACAGTACTAATAATTAATATATTGCATATTGTTATCTTTTTTGTTGTTGTTACTAGGGATCAAACTCATGACCTTGTGCTTGTCAGGCAGGTGCTTATACTATTAAGCTACATCCCTGGCCCATATTGTTATCTTATAGTAGTTATTTGAATTTTTTTTTAATACTAGGGATCGAACTCATGACCTCACACTTGCCAGACAGGTGCTTAAGCCACGGAGCTAAGTCTCTGGCCCTCCACTCTCAATTTTATCTTTTTTCAAGGTGTGGGATGTTTTCCTGCAGTTAAAATCACACGGACCAAGCTCCATATGGAGAAAGTTTCAGGAATATAACAGAACCCTAGCTGGGAGCATGCTTCAGAACTTCTTCCACTTGATCCCAACTTTCTACATCAAACATACCAGTTTGAGGAAACCAAGGATTACATTTGATAACATTTTGTAAGATATAAGAAAGCAACTGGGTACTGACTTGAGTGCCAGACTGGAGCAACAGAATTTCCAATTAATCGTTGTAACACTACTTCAGTTGAGAAATTCTGCCCCAAATAGGGGAATGAAACTCCAGACCTACTATGTCCGGTACAAGCTCGTGTTCTCTAAAATCAAAGAATCAATTTTAGGAACAATGGAGGTGAAGAGTAGAATATATTTATTGAGAGAAAGAAAGCTTCTGTCTGAAGAGAGACAGACGGGGTCCCAAGCTGGTTGCCAAGGACTCTGTCTTTTCCAGGGACTTTTATAGAGTAAAACCATGGGTTCAAGGTGGGGGAAGACTGGGAGCTCAAAAGGCAGATGGGCATAAGGTGGGACAGAACTATAGTTAACCAATAAGATTAGTAGGTCAGGTAAAATTGATTACATTAGGGACAAATGGGGAAGTGAGTCACGTAGAAAGCGGGCATTCTTACAGAACAGTGACTCTTTCCTAAGGGATGGAAACTATTTAAGGTATCAATCCTCAGGATATGGGTGCATTTGTGTGGTCTTTTGTTTTGAGGCCTGGTCCACAGCAGGAGGTGTCAGCTTCGCCAGAAGTTGTCAAGTGTCTGCACTGGCTCTGTTGAGGACCTAGCCCTATCTCACTGCCTATAATAATTTTAACTAACTCAGCTGCCTGCAATACCGTTACCCTGGCTGAAAAAGTTTTCTGCACAAACTCAGGCCTTTCTTTCTTTCTTTCTTTCTTTCTTTCTTTCTTTCTTTCTTTCTTTCTTTCTTTCTTTCTGCTTTTGCTGACTAGCTCAGGTTCTCTCTTCTGTGGAACACTCCATTGCTGACTTTCTACACCTTTCACCCTAGGACTTTCCCTGGTCAAGTCCCTGTTTGGGCTCCACTTATAGTAAACCAGCCTATGAGTTTGTGACTTGGGTGGGGGAAAATCAGGATGAAAGACAAAAAGACACAGAATTAATTTAGGAAGAGTGACCATGGGGCTCTTGACTCTAGTGAACAAAGAGCCCTGAGCATGTGGCTCACATTGCCTTTATTTAATCAGACATGGGAGCAAGCAATTGGAATAGCACCAGTCGTCTGTCTCCCGTTACCTGTAGTACATGCTTGGGTAAACAACTGAATCTCAGCTGTGTTGACTTTTCCCTGGAACTTGCAACATGCCAGCATGCTACATGCCTCCAACGCAGCACAGCTTGCTGCCTTTCTTCTTTGTGCTCAGAGAGAAGACCAATTAGGTCTTTATCCCCATTATCTGCTCTCCTACATCTGCTAATGTTTGAAACATCAAAGATCCTGATGTTCACCCTTCACCCCTATAATTTCAGTTTACCTTTGAATGCAGCCATTTTATCTGCTCACTCGAACACAATTGTCACTCTCCCCTGAGTTGACACAGTAAGTTTGTTGAGCAAGTTGGATATGTCACATGAATATGCAAATTTTGCAATTCATTGAAATATGCTACCCCTGGTAACTGGAGCAGCACGTATAACTCCAAACCTCTGGCCAGTGTTCTGCCTTTAGGAAACCATCTCACTTCTGTGTATGAGAAAAGATGTATTGCTCTGTGCTCATCTTCTCATATAGCTGCATGAGTAAGTGTGAGTTAATGGCATGTACTTTGTGTTTGTTTGCAATATATGTATAGTCTTACTATGTATTTGAGCTTAGAGGTCTTCCTACCTCAGCCTTCTGAGTGCTGGAATTGCCAGCACGCACCACCGCCATGGAACCTGTCTTTTATTTTTGTCCTCTGCTTGCTTTGGGCTTAATTTACTTTCCTTTCTCTAAGTCCTTAGGGAAAAAAACTCATATTACTGATCTGAGAGTTTTTCTTTACTAATATAAGCTGTTTTCCTCTGAGCCCAATGTTAACTGCAGCTTATAGTTTTTGATAAGCTGCAATTTTCATCTTCATTCATTTGGAAATATTTAAAAATTTCCCTTGAAAGTTCCTATTGGTCTCATGAGTGTGTTTGACAGATACTTTTTTTTGTTATTGGCTTCTCACTTGATTCTGTTGTGGTTTGGGATATCCTTTGCATGTTTTCTATTCTTTTAAGTGTAAGATTGCCTTATGCCTAAGAATGTGGGCTGTGTTGGTGGATGTCTTATACCACTGGGAGCAGAATATGCAAACTGTTTGCTTCACAGATGCTCTGTGAATCTCAGGTCCAGAGGTTTATAGCCTTGTTCAGATCAGTGGTGTCCTTGCTGATTTTCTGTGTGTATTTATTCTATCCATTACTGAGAGAGAAGGATGGAAGTCCCTAACTAGAATCATTGATTTGTCTATTTCATCCGTTAATGTGGCCCATTTTATTTATAATTTTCCAAATTGATTTTAGGAGATGGAGTCCTGGTGTATTGCCCAGGCTGGCCTCCAAACCCTGGGCTCAAGTGATCATTGCCCCTCAGTAAACCTCCCACAGGTATTCCTTGCTTACTCTCTGTTTTTGCTTCATTTATTAGCTTAAGTTTTAACCTGAGAGGTGGGCAGACCACACCAGGTTGTTGTATGGACTACATAACACTGAGGGAATGGCTTACCACCAGATGGTGACATCAATTGAGCATTATTGCCTACCAGCCCCCATGCCAGGTGCTTTTTTGGTATCAGCTTGTATAGTCCCTGACTGTTCCATGATGACCACAGTGGTGCCACTGTCATTGTCATTTTACGTGTAGGAAACCAATAAGAAGGTTGCCTGCCAGGGTGCCTGTCTCATGACCATTCTGCCTGTCTCATTAGGGTCCTGTGCCAGAGCTTGACACCTAGCTAACCTCCTAGCCAAATTTAATGGCTTACTGATCTCAACATTAGATAAATGTACACTGTAGCCAGGTGTGGTGGCACATGCCTGTAATCCCAGCATTTGGAAGGCTGAAACAGGAGGATTACTGGCTTATCACAAATTCTAGGTCAATCTGGACTACACCGTAAGACTTTATTTCAAAAAAAATATTTATGCAGTACCACCAGTTTAGTAGCTTCTGTCTTGGGCTCTAAATGGAGTGGAAATGGAGCCTGAAGTTCACAATGCAGCGGGAGGCTGAGCAGCTGCTCCTAAGGTGGAGGGATCAGGTCCCACACATGGATCCCACACCAGGTGGCACCTCTGCTGAGGACAGAGCACATGATAGGCACTGTTTTGCACCTGACCCAGGACATACTCTGTTTGTTTGAGACAGTGCCTCACTGTATAGCCCAGGATGGCCTCAGACTCCTGGTAATCTTACTTTAACCACCTGAGTGCTGGGATTACAGGGGTGTCCCACCACACCTGACTACGTCGTGCATTTATCTACACGTTACAGGCTCAGGACATGCCTATTGAGTGAAGAATGAGTGATTGAAGACTTCCACCTTCCTCAAAGGAGTTAAGGATTTGTGGGACTCGACCCAGATGTGACAATTTTTTATTTTATTTTGCAGTGCTGAGGTTAGAATCCAGGTCCTTGCACATGCTAGGTAAGCACTTTACCACTGAGGTACACTTGTAGACCTAGAACTTTTTATTTTTAAAATCGAATGTGGTGTTAAGGCCATTTTATTTTATGGTGGTATTATGACTCGTGTTTAGATGTTCCCCCAGAGCTTCATGCAGTCATAGGTGGGGCTTTTCAGAGGTGGCTGAATATAGAGTGTATATTCCTGGAATTGATTCATGGTGCAATGCTAGGATCAAGCACACTAGGATTAAGGATGTGAGTGCCACCTGCCCTAAGTAGCTGGGTAAAATATAAGAGATAGAAAGAGCTGTGGTCATCCCTTGTTGCTTTGCTATTTTCTGCCTGTCATGAACTGTTTTTCCTCTGTGACCCCTCTCTGTGATGTCATCCTGCCTTGGAGCCAGCTGATTAAGGACTAAAACCTCTACAAACTGTGAGCTAAATAAACTTTTTCCCCTTTAATTGTGGTGCTTGGTGTTTTATCTTAGCAATGAGAGAGAAGCCACTAAGACAGGTAGATTAAAGGACTCGGAGGAGTGACTGTGCTCAGAAACTATGTACAGCACATCTGCACCTCGGTTTGCGGATGAACGTTGGCGAAGTGGGCAACACCAGGCACCTGTAGGGGCTGTGACTCTGGAGGCATATCTTGCATGACAGTGTGTCCTACCTGTGGACCCTCTTCCTGCTCTGGACAGTCTTCATCCTGTTCTTCCTGTCCTTCGATGTGCATGTTATGCAGCAGTGGTCAGTCCTTCACATGGGATCGATGTGACTTTGACTCTCTCAGGCCCCTGTTGTTTGTTTGAATGTCACAATGTACCAGGGTGCTGTTGACCTGCTGCAAATCATTCGCTAGTAAGAGGACATTGCTCTGAAGAGACTCCAGGTCCCTTGCTGAGGTGAAACTGCTATGAGCCTCATCCGAATCCACCCGTGGGGCTGCCACTGTAGAGCTGTTGCTGAGCCCATTCATCAGTGACCCAGGTGACCTGAGTCATCCCCGAGACTCAGCTGACATTTCCTCCTGACTCTGGTAGGTGGCTCCTTCTGGTCAGCCCTTCACTTTTCTGCAGACGGTGACCTGGAGGAGGAGTCCATTCTTAGAGTTCCTGGGTGGCAGAAAGCCAGGACTTCAGATGCTTGGATGTGGTTAGGCTGGGAGGGAAAAGGGACAACCTTCAGTCAGGGTGACTGGGGGGACCTGAGGGGCAGAGCCCTGGATTCCCCTACCTGCCCACTCTACCACGGGTCTTCAGTTCCTTTCCACACATCCAGTTTCAGGATGGAGGCCTGCCCTTGGGGATGGCTCACTATGACAATCGAGAAGGGACCTTCTTTTGTCCTGAGGGGGGGCTGGGGAGCTGGGAAGGCTCCCTCTGTGCCTGAATTCTGCTCTGAGCTATTAGTCATTCTTCCCTGTTAGGCAGGCTCTTCTCCAGGCAACATAAGTCCTCAAGGTGACCCAGGGTACCAGATGGATTTTTTCTTCCTGCCAGAGGCAAGCTGACCGGGGCATGGGGACCTGGGTGGAGGAGGGACAATGGAACCATATTCCAGTTTTGATCAGTTTGGCTCTACTATATTTGGAAGACCTGGGTAGATGGCAGTTACTTCTGGGTTCAGCTATGTTCGTTGGTTAATCTGTGTGTGTGTGTGTGTGTGTGTGTGTGTGTGTGTGTGTGTGTGTGTTTTCTTTTTTCTTTTTGGAGACAGGATTTCACTATGTAGTCCAGCCTGGTCTTGAACTCAGTATGAAGCCCAGGCTTTGAACTCAATGTGATCTTCTGCCTCAGCCTTCTGAGTGCTGAGATTTCAGGCATGTGCCACCATACCTAAGAGTTGATTAATCTTTGAACACCTCAGTTTTCCTTCTTCACCTCAGCTCCCAGATTCTGAAGTGAAACGTTATTTTTTTTTTCTTGCTTGCTTCCTGTCTCCTTGGGAATATTCAGGACCCAGAAACACAGACTTTTATCCTTACCCACTGGGACAGGGCCAGGTCCTCCCCTGGGCTCTGAGGCTCACATCTTACTGGGCTTTCTGCTGGGAATCTGGACACCTGGGTTGGCCAATGCTACCTCCACCCTCCTGGCAGGTCTGCGGCTGCTCCAAGCCATTGGCTCTCTAATCTGCAGTGTGAGTAGGACTGCAGCACAATAAGAGTTTTCTTTTAAGGTGGCTGAATATTGCAAGAAGTAAAGCGTGTGATGACCTTGGTAACTGGCATTAGTGACACCCTTGTCCTGGTCATTTTGGTCTTTGACCTCCATAGAACAAACCAGGCTTCCTTCCCCAGAGTGCACAACATTTGATGGATAACTTTACATTCTCATAAAGACTTCAAGCAAGAGTGCTCTGCCCGGGGCCCACCAGGAAATAGGGGAGAGTTCCCCCAGCGGGGTGTGGAGGCACGAAGGGAAGACGCTCTGTTCCCCTCTCCTACCAGGTTTCCAACCTTGCCTTGTTCCCCAGGCCCCATTGGCCAGAAGACTCCTAGAGCTGTGCTAGGACAGTGCCAGGCCTTCAGCCCTGAGTTCTCATCCCTTTCCCCTGTGCCCTTCCCCCTAGCTGGATGGAGTCTGTCCTGCAGTTCATACTCTCCCCTCTGTGCTCTTTGCCTTGGCTAAATCTGTCCTAGTTCTGTGACTCAGAGTCGGGCCCCACAGACCCCAAGGGGCCAGAGGCCCAGTGCCTAAGGCACAGACTGGCTGTGACACTGAGGGCAGTCCCAGGGTAGCTGGGCTGGTGGTCCCAGTGCAGGGCACACTTGTCAGCCTCTTGCCACTGGCATGGTAGATGTCTGAGAGGTCGCTGCATAGCCAGCACTGTGTGCCCAGCTGGGGCCTGGCATAGTTTATCAGCAGCAGGAACAGGAGTGCCCTGAGCATCCTCTGGGGAAACAGTTGGAACCCTGCAATAAACCCTGGGCAGCTGATTCTCTCAGATTCGTTCTCTGGAAAATGAGGAGGATGGCAACGTCTGTCTTGCGTCTTTCTGCTCAGTAAGACGTGACTGCAGCCCACTGTGACCATTCCTGTGGGGAGCAAGTTTCCATCACATGGACATTGGCACCTTAGGAGAGCAGAGGACTGGAGAATTCTAGAGGAGAAGCGTAGCAGCTCATGTAGAGTGCTCTTTTAAGGATGTTCTGGCTACCAATAAATCCTCATCTATAGAGTTTCCCTGTAAACTCCTACAAGGACTGACAGCCTCTCTCTCTCTCTCTCTCTCTCTCTCTCTCTGTCTCTCTCTCTCTGTCTCTCTCTCTCCTTTGTAGTACTCTCCCTTAGAGACAAGCATTAGCCCTTGAGCTGTACTGGTGGTGAAATACAGCTACCACTCATTAGCAAACATTTACTCTGTGTTGGTAGGGAAGTGGGTACTGAGATACAAAGATTAAAAAAATTTTTTTCTAGCCCAGAGAACTGTTAGAGAAATAGAGCTAATAATCAGATAATTGCAATAGGCATACAGTAAGGACACAGTGAGTATCTTAGGCAAGAGGTACAGGAGTACTTCAGCTGGGTTTTGAGGGATCAATAGGAGCTTGCTAATGAGGCACAGAGGGACCAAGAACACGACAGGCATGTGTGCTGTAAAAGGGCCTGTGTGAGTGGCGGGGGTGGCAGGTGAAGTACTGGCCAGGCTGTGGAAGGTCTGCCTGTGAGTGGATATGACTCACACTGCCAGCATGTGCTAGGACTGGTGTACCCTGTGTAGATCAGGAGGGTTCGGGTGAGGGTGGCCAGTGGGTCCCCAGCCGGGACCTTTGCTGTTCCTGGGCTTAGGAGACTGGAGCTGGTTGGGTGGCTACTTCTGAGATGGAAAGACAGATCAAGTGATTGGGTAGGAGAAGGAGGCGGGGGGGGGGCACTGGCTGGGGTTGAGATGGTGCTCAGGAGAAGGGGTGGGGAAGAGTGAGGGTTTCCCACTGCCCACGGGTATACTTTCTTTTTTTTTTTTTGTACCGGGGATTGAACTCACAACTGCGCACTTGCAAGGCAGGAACTTATGCCGCTGAGCTAAAGCCCCAGGCCACGGGTATACTTTCATGGTGATGAAGGGACCACACTGGTCCTAGGCCAGTGCCTCCCACCCCTCTGTGTCTGTCCATCTATTCCCAGCCATCAGTGTTCAGGGCCTTCCTTGTAATCAGAGGGTGCTTAATAGATGTTATTATCAGATAAGAAAAACTGATGATCCCATTGAAGCTCTGCGTGTAGAGGCTGTGGATCTCCTGAGCTGGCCTCCGTCCCACTCCTTCCCGCTAGGGTGGGTGTCTCAGGAGTGGTGTGTCCCCTGGGTCACATGGTGCTTCCCGTGTCCCGGCCCTGCACTGCTGAGAGGCCTGCAGGAGGGCTCTGCTGTGCTGGTATAGGTAATTAGCAGCTCTGGGGATCTGGAGGGCAGGTTGGGTGCCCAGGTGGTGCCCAGCCCTGGACAAAACTCTGCTTCTAACGGCTCGTACCTCTGCTACTTCCTGAGCATTATTGTGCTGTGCATTATTGTGCTTGTGGATCTTGGGCTGTGGGACATGGACAGGGGACCATGGTCTACTGTAGCTGAGTTTCTAATGTCTCCTTAGCTCCACCCTTGGCACCCTATCGAGGTGAAGATTTGCTTGAGAAGTGAAGCTAACTAGGCCAGGAGGCCACAGTGGAAGATGGCTTCCTGTTGACACCTACTCTCTGGTGACTTTCTAGAACATTCCCATTTCCACTCGGCAGTGTTGTTTGAATGTCAGGAGGAGCATTACCAGGAAGCAGGCACTTGGTGAAGCAAAAATTGGGGAGGAGGCTGCTGCTAGTTCTCCAGGGCCTGGAGGCCTGGGGTGTATGGGTACTGGCAATGCAGAGTGGCATTTTGTCCCCACCCCCTCCTGAAAAGTGGGAGATAAAGCACTTTTGGGAAAGAATTTATTACATCCTAAAATGAAATAAAGCAAAACACCCCGTCACAGCAGGCCTGGGAAAGGTTATCACAGTGATGGATATAACTCTTGTTGTACCTTTTATTGTGATTTTTACTTTGAATTGTTTATGAAGGGACACCTGCTATTTCCTTTTTTAAAAAATTTTATTTTAGAGAGAATAAAACCAAGCAAAATAAAACAGAATACAGCTGATAAAAACAAGACAGTGTAAGTGACACAGGATATCAAAAGAAGATAATAGGAAATCAACCATGGTTACCATAATGCTTTTTGTTGTCTTCAAAATAGCTGTCCATACCTTCAGCATAGTAAAATCAAACAGAAACAGAATAGAACCAATAAAAACAAAACAGTGAATACAGTACAGGACTTCAAAACAAGGTAATAGTAAATCTACCATAATATATCTTGTTATCTTTGAAATAGCTGCCCATGCCATCAGATTCTCAACAGAATTAAACAAGATAAAACAGAATAAGACCCAACCAAACAAAACAGTGAGAATGATACAGGATTTTGAAACAAGGTAATAGGGAGTTAACAATGGCTATCACCTTCAGAGGGGATCCCCCCCAATATATATGCTACATTGCATGTTGTTATCCTGTTAATAGATGATTAGACCACCAGCTTTAGGCCTGCAAAGTCAGTGAAACACTAAACACGACAAGCATTAGGTTGTATTTTACCTCTTTAGCTATCATCACAGCCTGTGTTTCTCCAGATCAGCCTGTCACCTATGGAGACCATGGGGGGACACTCGCTCTTTTGTCTCCCTGCCTGTGTGCTGGAAGGGCCTAGCATCTGGCTGTCCCCC
The DNA here is from genome assembly GCA_004027295.1 of Dolichotis patagonum. Taxonomy (NCBI): domain Eukaryota; kingdom Metazoa; phylum Chordata; class Mammalia; order Rodentia; family Caviidae; genus Dolichotis; species Dolichotis patagonum. Next base: position 19,329 of record PVJX010033181.1, read on the forward strand.
AGTCAGCCCGTGCATGGCGAGAACGCGCAGGAGGTTTTATCTTCTTGTTGATTTCTTACTCTCCTCCCCTGAAATCCATGAATGGCACCAACTCATGGGAAAGGGGTGGCATCTGGCTGTCCCCCAGTCAGCCTGCGCCTGGTGCCAATCTGCTATTTTTTTTGGTTGTTACTAAGGCTTGAACCCAAGATCTTCTCAACATTTTTAAAAGTTTAAAATAATTTTTAAGACAAAGTCTCAATTTAGCTAAATTTGCTAAATTGCCAGGACTGGGCTCAAAATTGAGATCCTGCTTCCTCAAGTCTCTGAGAATCCTGGAATTATCGGCCTATATCAAAGTGCCTGGGTTCAAGTTCTTTCTAAAACAAAAAAGAAGGAGAAGTTTCAAGAAGAGCACAAGGACCTATCACCCAATATGTCAGAGTTGGGTGGATATGGTAGTGCACACCTCTAATCCCAGCCCTCAGGAGGTTGAGGCAGGAGGATCCCTGCAAGTTTGCACTACCATGCCCGGCCGGGCCCAGG
>PVJX010033182.1:0-19829 GCA_004027295.1 Dolichotis patagonum
TTCCTGTAGGGGGCAGCCCCTGGGTGGCCTTTGAAGATGGTTCCTGCCTTACTCAAAGCCCCCTCCAGGTAACCCACCGGCCGGGCTGGGAGGAGGGAAAGGCATGGAGGAGGTGGCGGTGATGGAGGAGACAGTTCAGCCAGTGCCGCCTGTGTGAAGGCCCCAGGGGCTCCAGGCAGGGCCTCTGCATTGCAGGACCCTGCTCACCCCCACAACAAATTCTGGGCCGGGTCGATTCCTCCAGCTTCATGGACGACAATAATGAGGGTCAGAGAAGTCAGGTGGCTTGTCCAGTGTCAAGCTCTGAAAGGGAAGCAGAACCCACAGGACTGAATTCCAGCCACGCCACACAGTGTCACAGTCCAGGAGAGAGGGGAAGAGAGGGCGGACAAAGTGGACAGACACGGAGCCCAAAGGAGATTCCGTGCCCCGCTGCTGACAGGAACCCAAAGCCAGATTCCACTTCCGCATGTGGGTTCCTGACCTGCAGGGACCTCGAAGTAGCAACTGCGCGTCAGCCTGGCCCGGTGACACCGACCTGCAGCTCCAGCACTCCGGCACGCTGAGGCGGGGGACCACAAGTCCAGCCCAGCCCAGCCTGGTCGGTTTAGTGAGCCCTTGACTCAGAATAAAAACAAAGAACACCAGGGACGTGGCTCAGGGCAAAGGTTCTGGGTTCAATCCCAACTACTACAAAAAAGAAAAAGGAAAAACTATGTATAAACTTTCTGTCACCACGACAAAATGCACAGACCGGTAGCCATGCCCTGAGCACACTTTGACATTGGAGGCATTGGGTTTTTTTTGCAGTATTGGAGGTTAAACCCAGGGCCTTTGCATTGTACTACATCCCCAGGCCTTTGTTCGTTATTTTCTGCCAGTCATATTAAATTACTCAGGCCGCACTCAAACTAGAGACCCTTCTGCCTCAGCTTCCCAGAGTGCTGGGATTACAGGCATGTGCTGCTTCCCACATTTCCCTCTAGGTGGGGTTCTGAGAAGCTTCTAGATGCTGTCCTGAAAATCCAGTCAGGTTCTGATGACTGACACTCAGAGCGTGTGACCCATCAACAACCCATAAGCTGTCCCTACGGTAGACCCACCAGACACCAGAGCAGGAGAGGCCACACCCAAGCCGCAGGGCCAGACAACATAGTTGAGGAGTCAGCTTCAGGCTGGCAGGTCTGAGGTCCAAGGGACATCAGGGACACTTAGGGAATGCCAGGAAAGTGACACAAGAAAGGAGTCAGTGTGGCCTTGTGAAGATTACAAGCCTGGGCCATGCAGACAGTGAGCCCGGGCTTTAACTCTGGCTCCATCTTTCCCTGCTGTGCGATACTGAGCAAGGTACTTGACCTCTCTGTGCCTCCACCTCCTCATCTGTAAAATGGGGATACAGACACCTGATTGCTGCCATGGTACTGCGGGGATGGAACAATGGGTACAGGACAAGGCCTGGCACCAATTCTTAGATGCAGAGCATCACCGTCACGTCAGAATGAGCATGCCTCAGCTCAGTACGCAGCAGGCCTCCTGGCACACTCTGTGCTGTCCCCGTGGTCTCCCTGAGAGGTGGGTGGTGTTGCTCCTGTGGGAAGAGGAGCTCCCAGGAGGCCTGGGGCGTCATGGGGTTGGGGATGAGCACAGACTCTGCTGTCTCTCGTTTGCCTCTGGGTGAGGCCTGTGCAGGTAAAGGACTCCTGGCCACCGAGGGCCAGGTCCTGCCCCTTCTGAGGCAGTGCAGCCCGGGACCCTGACCTCCCCAGGAAGGGTGACCCAAGTGGCAGGGCCACAGGGGTGCAAGCATGGAGGTCTAAGGGGCCTGGGACTTTCAGGGAGTTGGAAGCGACCCCTGGTGACTGAGGCTGAGGGCTCTTTGAGCCCACGGTGCTGCAGATGGTGGCTTGGTGAATTGATTTCCACCACACAGGCAGTGAAGACGGCTGGACAGGCCCAAGGGAGGAGCCAGGAGCTGAGCTTGCCCCTCGAGCAGTCACAGGAAAGAGGCTGTTTCCTGTATGTTTCAGAGGCATGGTGGGGGGTGTTCTTAATCCTTGTGGCCAAGGACGGTGCTCCAGAAGCTTGCCGGTGAGCTGTGGGCAGCTCGTAGGGATCTGGGAGGACTCTCCGAGTGACCTTGGAGAAGTCCCCTCTCCTCTCTGGGTCTCAGGGCCGCCATCTGGGAAAACACACACGGGTCCCATGGTAGGCAGAATCACACCCAGCCGTGGGGCCAGGTTCCCTTCTGTGGCCAGTGTGGGTGTGATTAAGGATCTGGAGGTGAGCGATTATCCCAGATTTCCTGTGGGCCAAGTGTGTGGGAGGACCTGTCCCAGCTGTGGCGAGAGACACAAATGGCCCTGCTGGCCTGGAAGACAGGCACCGGGAGAAGAGGCCGAGGCATGCGGAGGCCCCAGGAGCAAAAAAGCAAATGATTCCCCCCTGTCATCCCAGAAAGGCGGGACAACACCCGCAGCAAAACCCAGAGACTCTTGACCCCCGAACTACAGGGCAATAGATTTGGAGCACTGGGCCACTACTGCCGTCATGTGTCACAGCCGTGGTTGGAAATCAGCGCGCCATTCAGAGATGTGTAGTGGGGATGGCGCGTGCGGGGGAATGAGGACAAGCGCACACAGGGACTGAGCCCTGTGTGCGGGAAGGTTTTCTGCCCTGGTGGAAATGTTTCGCGTCTGTGTTGGCCAATGGAGGCCACCAGTGCATGAAGCTGTCGCACACTGGAAATGAGATGGACACAGGGGCGGAACTTGGGTTTCATTGCTTTGATTTTAATTTAAATAGAAAAAGCCACTCTGGCGGGTGGGCCCGTATGGGCAGAGCTCCGCCCGACAGCACACTGGGGCGCTCGGAGCTGAAGTCCCGGGGAAGAAACTTGAGCCCAAAGCGTGATGCTTGTGAGGTCCCGAGGGCCGGGTGTCCCCTGTCCTTCGCTTGTCTGTGGGTCTGTGCCCTGGCCCTGACAGAGTGCCACCCCCACAACTGGGCACCTTGGCATCTGCAAGAGCCAGGACACAAAGTCTCAGCCTCAGGAGGCCGCGCTGGCCGGAGGGGCTGCCGCTATGGCTCAGGGAAGACGCGGCTCCGCAGTGCCGCCCTGCATCAGGGCTTCTGCCGTCTCCAGAGCACAGGCCACCGAGTCCCTTAGGGTCAGACTCCAGATGGACTCAGATCCCAGCGGGGCCCAGGTTTCTCGGACAGAAAGGAGTATGCACACCACTAGGAGCAACATCATCACCTCTGAGTCACCTCCAGGGCCCCGCCAGGATGCCAGCAATCCCGGGAAAGGAGCTCGGCAACACCCCGAATGTCACAGGACATTGGGGTGTGCACCTTTCGAGGGGTGCCAACAGCTACTTTAGATGTTCAGAGGAATCTGTGACCCTTGAGAAGTTTAGAAAGTGCCCCATTCCCATAGCCTTGGAGAGATCTCAAACCTCTGCTCTGCCAGCCTCTTGTGAGTATCTGCTCTGGGGGACGGTGTCTCTGCCCACCCCCCCAGCTCACCCCTGGGAAGACAAAAGCCAGGTATCAGATGCACTTCCCGGGGAGACCAAGCGGGAAAAAGGCGGGCACGTGTACAAACAGACTGATCTCCAGAAGAGAGGAATTACACGAATTACAATTGATTTTCCACCGCTAATGAAGCATGAGCCCGTGTGATTGCATCTTGAAAAGATTTATAATTATTCATTGAATCTTGGAAGATAATTAAACTTCATTAAACAGAGACATGACAAGACTTCAGAGCACACGGAGACCTCCGTGCAGGGTTCTGATCTCAGGACAGGAGATACGAGCCTGGGTCCAGCTGGGTGGGAGATGGGCAGGGGGAGGAAGATGGGGAGGAGGAAGAAAAGAAAGAGTGGGAGGAGCAGGAAGGGGAGGAGGAAGAGGAGCAAGTGGAGGAAGGAGAGGAAACCCCTGGAAAACGCAGCCGCTCCTGTCTTCTGATTACTTGCCCTGCTCTTTGGGGATCCTTCTCCCAGGGATTCCCAACCCCCATGCCTCTTCCCATCCCTGCCCCAGCCCCTTCTCCCCCTTCTGCATCACCCGCCCTCCTGCTCCAAACTCCTGCTGAGCCCAGGCCTGCGGGAGGGCTTGGAGGAGGGGGTCTCCCTGATCTGTGGGTGCCCACGCCAAGTGGGGTGTGGAGGGGCTCCTCTTGGCCTGTGTGAGTGTGCACATGTGTGCAGTGGGGAAGAGTGTCTGCACACACACAGGGTGCTCTGGGAGGGCCCAGCGCATGCGTTCTGGAGGACCATCGGTAGGAGGCACACCGAACTGCTAACTGCGGCCACCTTGGCAGGAGGAGAAGGGGTGGGAGCGAGGAGGGGGCTTTACTCCTGCTCGTAATAAGCTCCCTTTGGGGTAATAAGCTCTCTTTGCGTGGAGTCGCACTATGGATGAGTTTACATTCAGTTGTAACACATTAATTAAGGACATTTAACCCTCTACAGCCATGTATGACTGAGAGGCAAGCTCTGTGTGAAGTGTACAAAGACAGAGAGGTGACTTAGACAGATCCAGTGCTTCCTAAGGAAGAGCCCAGTCATGTGCACGTGTGTGTGTGTGTGTGTGTGTACACACACGTGCACATGAGGGCTTACACACAGCACACGGCTGGTTAGTATTGAATACCCAAGGCTGGGAGGGGCCTGGCTCTGCCTTCCTAGGTAGGCAGGTAGGTAGGCAGTCCCCTCCCCTTAATTCCTGGCCTTCTGTTTTGGGGGTCCCCTTCTGAGGGAGTCTCCCATCACTCCACCCATCCTGATGCCTTGGAGGCTTACGCCTGCCCTCACAGAGAATGCCATGAGACCCCTCATCTTGCCAGGCACACAGGTGGCTGCTGAGGGAGGGCTGTCCCCAAGGCCGAGGGTGCAGGGATGGGGACCAACCCCTAACCGAGGCTGAGACCCCACATCCTGGGCCCGATGGTCTGATCTCCCGAGATGGCTCCAAATGTCATCCAGTCACCTTTTATTTTATGTTTTTAAGTATTGGGAGTTGAACTCAGGACCTTCCTTCTGAGCTATCCCCTTGGCTCTTTCTATTTTTATTTTGAGGCAAGGTCTCTACACATTGCCCAGGCTGGACTTGAACTTGCTCAGCCTCCCAGAGTGCTGGGATTACAGACATGCACCACCAGGCCCAGCTCTGGTCACTTTTGAAGGGCCCTTGTTTTGTGGGGAGCTCCTGAGAGCCAGGGCTGCATCCCAAGCGGCCCAGCTGACTTCTGGAGAGCCAGTCCAGGGACGCCTGAAATCGCTGGATGTTTTTGAATGCCTGGCCAGGCTGGCGGGAATGTAGAGAAAAGCTTCAGCAGTCAGAGAGGGCAAGAGACGAATTCCAGAGAAGAGAGTGGGCTAGCGCTGGGGCCAGCACCTCCCTGGGGCCACCTGGTCACCCCGAGGCCCGGGCTTTAATGCACCACGTTAGATGAGCAAGAAGAACAAGGCAGGAGGGCGCATCCGCCCATCTGCATGTTGCAAAATCTCCACACAGGAGCTGAGAAAAGCTTGGCTGGGCTCTGGTGGGCAGGGAAAAAGGCAGGGAAAAAAAGACCTAAAGAAAGAAACAGGAAAACATAATTTGCCCTCTGAGAGAAACATAACCAGACGCTGTCCCTTGCGCGTTCAGGACCAGAATCCGTTCTCCTCACGTGGCCTAAAAAGCTGTAAGTAGAAAATGGGTGGTGGCACCTGGCGGGAGCACACACAGGTCCGTCTCAAGCAGGATCCCCTAACCCAGGCCCCCAAGAATCCCATAGAAAACGACTTCCAAGACGCATGCGTGCACAGCTGAAGTCAGCCGTTCTGGGTGGGAGTCTTGTCTGGGTTCTTAATGCTCTAAACAAAGAACTGAGCTGGGCACCCCAGGGTACCAGCAACATCAACAATGTACTAGAAAGAGAAAAGACGAGACCTGACCTGCTCCGCAGGATGGCAACAGGCAGACAGAACGGCTCACAGGCCAAGGGGCTTTGGTGTTGAGGGCTTGAAGCCTTAGGACTCGAAAGTTTAGTCTGAATTAGGGCTCCTGCCACGGAGTGGCTTGATTCAGTCTCCCCCAGCAGTGGACTTTTTGACCTTTGATGGACCTTAGAGGAATTATCATGGTGTCCAAATGGGGTGGGGGGTTTCAAATCTGCATAGTCAATGACAAGGTAATTAGGGTTGGCTCAGCCCAGGGTTGCGGAAGATGTCTCCCCAACCCCTACCCCCACCCCACCCCCGCGTGTGTCCGGGACTTGTGTTGAAGCTAAGAGGTACCTGGTTACCTTTTCCCGTTGTATTTAAACCTGGGCAGCCTGGTCCTGGGCTAATGTTTAACTCAGAGGTTAGATCTGGGCCTAGAAAGCCAGCTCCAAGGAGGGTCCTCTTTTTCTCCCCAGCCGTTTCCTTGGTTACCTGATGCCTCAGACATAGCCCAGAAAGCAGGCTCCAAGACTCCCCTTCCTTCTCCAACCCTTCCCCCAGCTATGTGCTGCATCAAAAACACGTCAGAAACAAGCAGCTCTGAGCAAGAGTCAGCAGAAACAACCACCACCAATCTGACCTGCTTTGAGGGCAGATGCTGGGCAAACGCTGAATTTTCAGACATAGAATACAAAATACATATGTAAGTGTTTTCAGCTGGAAAAGTGGGTATCAAAAGTATGACAATGGAAAACGAGATTAAGAAAAATGACTGGGCTGCCTTCAAAAAGGATCAAATAAAATATCTAGAGGGGAGAAGTATAATCATGGAAATGAAAAACTTAACATGAACTAATTAGGATTAGACAGAGGATGAGACACAGCTGAGAAGAGAATTGGTGAACTGGAAAGGAGATAAAAATGCAGTTCTCGGGAGGCAGTGGAGAGAGACAAAGCAATGGAAACTACAAAAGCAGAATCAAGCGAGATGCGGGCAAAATGAGGAGGGCTAGTGTGTGTGTCACCAGAGAGCCAGAAGGAGGCATTGGAGTAGAGAGAATCAAGTTCAAAGAGAGCATAGCTGAGGTTCCCAGAATTGTTGAAAAGCTCCAACCCTCAAATTCAGAAAGCTCAGTAAACCCGAGCAGGCTAAATAAAAAGAAATTTCCACTCAAACACACCAGGGCCAAACTACCAAGTATCATAGACAAAGAGAAAATCTTAGAAGTAGCCAGAGATAAAAGAGAGGTTTCCTAAAAAGAAACATCAGATCGACTGATAGTCGTGATCTCAAAGAAGCTCTGGAAGCCAGAAGATGGGAGAATAACACCTTCAAAAAGCCAAGAGGAAGTAACTGTCACAGAGAATTCTGTATGTTCTGAAACTCTTTTTCAAGAATGAGAGAAAAATAAAGATGTTTTTGGACAAACAAAATGTCAGTTTACAACCAGAACGCTCACTAAAGGAAATCGTGAGAAATACATTTCAGGAAGAAGGGATATGATCCCAGCTAGATGATCAGAGATTCAAAGAGAGTGAACAAAGAAAGGCTGAACAAGTGAGGACACTTAAACAAGCGCTGACGGTCCGATACGTTTGCTTTAAGGCATTAGAACAAATGAACAAGAGAGAATAAGTACAACTGCATAGGAGGTGGAAGGGATGCGGTTGGGGTGGAAGGGAGTGTACGGGAGGGGGGTAAAGGCAGAACGGCTGGTGATAATGATAAGCCGAATGTACTTGTTAAATTGCCTGGGGGTAATTATAACAGAATAGAAACAGCATTTATTACAACTGCCACATTCATAGGGAAAACATAGAATGATAGGGGCCCTGTCAATCAATGCAACTGGAAGAAAAAGAGGAAGGGAGAAAAGGAGAGATGGGGGAAATTGGGACCAGAGAGCCCGAAGCAAAGGTCACGCAGGAAGCTAGAGTCATCAAGAGGGCTGGGTCAGACTCCCTGACTCCAGTTTCAGCACTTTCCCTCCCCAAACCAAGCATCTCCCACAGTCTAACTGGGATTCCGAGAGCAGCAATCTAAACCCTGGCCAGCTTCCCAGCTAGAGCGCAAACGCAGGGCTCGGGAAGGTCTGTGTGATCTCCAGACGCAAAGAGCAATAACCGGCCCTGTGACAAGCACCAGCACAGGGACCTACACTGTAAGCGCCCCCTACGTGCAGTAATCGCCCGAATCTCACAAATGGGGGCTGGTAATGTGCTTGGCGCGGGAAGTTCTCCTTCCCATGTCCCCGAGGACACGCAGCTGGGAAGTGGCTAGCTCCCTCTGTGCTGCCTTGGTGCTCCCGGCTGGGCATTGGTCTGCGCTTACCAACATTTTCAGGAGGCTTGAGGAAGTAGGCCGTGTCCTGGAATGATCCTAATTACAGCTGGATCCAGAACGACACATAAAACAGCCATAAAGGCTGTTTTGGGCTGCTTGGGGGAAATTGTGAATATGTTCTCGATATTAGATTGTATTATGGTAGCACTGTTTTGTGTCTTGCATGTGATCATGATACGAGGGTTATGTAAGAGGATGTCCTTAGGCGACAGACGCTTAAGGGTGTCCCGCAGAGACATCCTGATGGTGAATTTCAAACGTTTCCAGGAATAAAGTACAAAAGGGGCAGTGAAGCAAATCTGACAAAGTGAACCCGACGTAGAGGATAAGTGGGTACTTACAGCCGGGGCTGTATCAATAGCAAACCACCCATGAACTTAAAACGAGACCTATTTACGATCTCCTGCCAGCCCATGTTATTGCCCAGAGATGGGCTTGCTTGGGGTCCATCGGCATCTGGTGGGAGGGCTAAACCCAGAGGCCTTGGGGGACCCCAGCTTGTGCAGTACAGTTCTTCATGGGCCTCAGCATCCTGGGCCATGATGGCCTCAGAGGTCCCCATGGCGGTGGCAGGGGTCCAAGAGAGGAAGAGGACAAGGGAATGCAGTGTTTCCAAGTAGTTTCTTGCATGTGATGTGCTGCTATCCTATTGGTCAAAGCAGGTCACATGGCCAAGCCTAGCGTCAGTTTGGGGCACTGGAGGACAAGGGTCATTAATGCCATCACCTGGCCACATTGCCTTACTATCTTATTTGAAAGATTAAATATGAAATCTTTCAAAACAGAGTTAGAGCAGTGACACAGTGAGCGATAAGACATCACTGAACACCTATCAGAATGGCCAAGGCACACAACTGACCAGGATTAGGGCCAGCACAGGCCAGGATTAGGGCAACAAGAAATTTCCCTCTGCTGGGGGGGGATGCAAAATGGAACCGTTGCCTTGGCAGCCGGCGAGCAATTTCTCACACAATCAAATATGTTCTTCGCATAGATCTAGCCATCTCGTGCCTTGGGATTGATCCGGATGAACTGAGATTGTATAACTGCGCAAAGAGCTGCACATGGCTGTTTGTAGCAAGTCTGTGCGTGATTGTCAAAACTTTGAAAGGAGCCAAGGCGTCCTGCAGAGGAACGGATGCGCGGTGGTACATCCAGACAAAGGAATATTATTCAGCGCTAAAAATAAACCAGCTGGAGTCCTGAAAAGACACAGCGGAGCCTTAAACACATATGACTACACAAAAGAACCCGAAAAGGCTGTGTGGTTCCAGCCTGACATTCTGAAAAGCCACATGATGGGGACCCTAAGATCAGGGGTGGCTCTGGGGCAGGAGGGGTGCACAGGCCGAGCCAAGAGGATTTTGAAGGTGGTGAAGTCACACACGGATCACCCTGTGTGGGGACAAGGGCAGTAGGGGGAGTCTCAGTGCCTTCTTAATTTTTCTGTGAACCTAAAACTTCTCCTTTAAAAAAAAAAGTCTCAAAAAGGAAGTTAGAGGGGCAAAGTCTTTTTTAAAAGCCAACATAATCATGTCATTCCTCCACCTCACCACCTCCACGCACACACGTAACAGAGCACTCACCGAAGCTTAACGAGTAGTCAAAGCCCCCAAACCATGATGTCCACTAACCATAGTGAGGAGAGATTAGCTGGGATCTATTCCTGCTGTGGAATAGTACACAGTCACGAAGAAGGGTGGTCGGCTACACGCAGCAAATGAATGAGTCTTACCGATAGGTCGTGAGTGACAGGAGGGAAAACTCAAACAAGTACTCACTGTATGGTCCAACAATGTGAATTAAAGGAGGGAGAGAGGACTGAGGGAGGGACGTGAGGGAAGGTTCCAGAGTGCTGCTACACGTGCTCTACGTGGATGTGTGCAGGTTTGTGCACTTTATGAGTGACATCTCAAAGTTATAAACACATGTACACACTGACAAAATTTGATCCCTTCCTTCCTTCTTCTCTTTCTGCATTGGCAATCGAAGCTAGGATCTTCACACTGAGCTACATTTCTTTTTTAAAGAAATTTTTTTAAAGAGGGTCTAAGTTGCTAAATTGCCTGGGATGGGGTTAAACTTGTGGTCTTCCTGCATCAGCCTCCTTGAAGGCAGGGATTCCAGGCATGTGCCATCACACCTGGCTTAAAAGTGGGTTTCTTGATATTCCCTGAATCAGATCTAAATCTCTTACAATTCAATTTAATTCAATTCAATCCAGTTGGGCACATGTTTATTCCCTCTCTAACCTGTCAGCGATAAAACGTAAGACATCCTGCTTGGCGCCTCTTCCTGCCCAGCCTGATAAACGCCGATCTGCGTGGAGAGCTGAGGGTCCCTGAGCATTGGACAGGCGATATCCTTGGTCCCTGGGGCTCCTTCCAGGCCCACGCTGGGGACCGCGTTCCCCTTCTCCTTCTTTCCTACCTCTCTCCTGCCCCTGACTGTTGCACACTTTACAGCCATTGTCAAACATAATGATTCTTACCCCGGAGAGAAATTGGGTTCCGTTTTGTAGTTTATGGCCTCAAAAAGGACATTTTTTACCTTCCCACAGTCTGCAGTCAGTAGGAATAGGACAATAAATTTCAGCAAAGGTTCCCACTGAGATGGATGGTCCAGCCAGGGGACCACAGTGTTCCAAGCAGGGAACAAGAGAATAAACAAGTAGTTGTTTCCACTCCACCACCCGCCACAGGGTCCCTGTCCCCACACAGGAGTCAGCGGGCTCTGTCTCCAGGGCCCAGGGCCGGCTGCCCTGCAGGTGAGTGAAGAAAGCCCTGAAGTTCCTGCCATGCCCTTTGCCCAGATCCCCGCTTCATTCAAAGACTTCTTGCCCCTGAGATGACACAGACGCTTCTCAGGTGCCTGCTGTATGTCTGCTTTGTGCTATATCAAATGTCATTTCCAGCAGCCCTGTGACACAGATGGGCACATCCTTCCATTTTGCAGACGGGAGGTCCCAGACCGATCCATGGAGGTGAGCAGCAGCAGGAGAGGCCAAGCCCTACTCCAGTCAGTGCTCCTGACCATGGCTTCCCTGAAGTTTTCCAGGAACTGGCTAAAGAGGCCATCTTGGTTACTTTTCTCTCATTGCTAGGACAAAATACCTGACACCCAAAGTCAAGGGAGGACTCACAGTTTGTGGAGGTTTCAGTCCATACTCAGCTGGCTCCAAGGCAGGGTGGCATGGTGAGGGGCAACAGTTCAAGGCAGCAAAAGACAGCACAAGCAACAAGAGCAAAAAGGTGAGGAAGCGAGCCTCTCTTCCTGCCTTATCCTGTATGCAGGCTACCCGCCTAGGGCAGGTACAGCACTCACACCGTCTCCGTCCCCCTCTTGCACAGGCTGAGGGTGTTACAAAGTGAGGACCCTGGCCCCCTGCTGAGCCACGTCATTAAACTTCTACACTTCTCCAGTTGACAAATGAATCAACCATTCCAACATCCTGGAGTGTAGACAGCCGTCCCAGAGCGCATCCTCTACACCCTAGGAACTGCCAGTAATTTAGTTAAGCTTCTAAACTTCTCAAGTTGTCACAACATAACCATTACAGAGGCCTTGGAGCAGAGGGCAGTGGAAGTGCCAGAGCCACTGTAGGACCGGCTGTGGGCCTGAACCACCTTCTAGTGCCCCCTGGAGGCCTGACCTGGAGTTTTCCCCAGTATCGGTCTCACAGGAAAAGCAGCCTCTGCTGTGGACCCTTTCTGTCTGTCGCTGTGTAACTTGTACAAGCATTAGGGCTCAGAGAGCTTGCTGCCTGGCATGAGGTCACACAGCAGAGGCACAAGCAGGACTAGAACTTAAGGGCCCTGACTCGGAACCCAAGAGCCTGCATCTTATCTCACATCTTGCTCCCAACTGTCTCCCAAATATTTCCTATCATTTCTTTCCAATACACTTGAGAATGTGGGTCTCACCATTGGTTATTTAATAACAAGATCACAGAGTTGTAAAATCTGGGGCACTCGTGAAATAAATCAGTCACACAATACCATAGCTTGTACGATTTCCATATATATGAAATATCCAGCACAGGAAATCCACAGAGACAGGAAGTAGATTAGCGGCTGCACGGAGCCTAGACAGGGCTCGGCACAATGCGGAATGACTCCTGCTGAGGAGGTGGGAAGAGCTAAAGCTGCCCACAGCGAGGGCTGCACAACTGTGAACACCCTGAAAACCACCGAACTGGGCACGTTAGGTGGTATGTAAATTGTATCTCCATTGAGCTATTAAAAAAAAAAACTCACCAGACTCTCTCCGCCCATTTCCCTGCCCGTAAACTAGTGATCATGAGGCTGCCCTTGCCACCGCGAGGGACAGAATTTGTCATTTTATTTTCACTAATTTATACTTAGTGGAAATGAAGCAGCTGACTAAATGACACGGAGAGGACTGGGGAATAAATGCAGGGCAGGGCTCCATGGGGACTGCAGGGGCCAGAGAGGGTGGGTGGATCTGTTCACGCATCAGGATTCCGGCAGGTCCAAACAGCATGGAGAGGGCATCCTGGTGAGGACCCCGGCTGTGTCACAACAGGACAGAGAAGCAGAAAAGGAGCGGGTCACACGTGGAAGGGGTGACCTTGCTTCCTAACAACCTGGACCCTCCAGGACTGATTTGCCCATGAGGCCAGCAGCGATCACTTCCACGGGTGATGGATGGACTTGCCATCCCATCCCTCCCAACAGACTCCTCCCACTTAAAGCTCACCCCCTTCCTGGACTGTGACACTGTGACAGACAGTCTGGCACCTGCTCATTTGGGAAACAAACACATCCAAACCATAGCAGATGCAGTGGGGGTTGCTGATGCTGTTGGTGGGAAAATTTGAACAGAGAAGGCAGGAGTGAGCCATGCAGCTACCTAGAGGAAGAGCAGAGGGCACAGCAGGTGCAAAGGCCCTGAGGCAGAATGCATTTGTTGGATTTAAACAACAGCTAAGAGCCCAGTGAGACAGGACAGCAGGAGGTGATGGTTCCGCCCACCCACAGCAGAGACACCCCTGGTAAGAAGTAGCTGGGGTCTGTTACCCCTTGAAAGCAGAGCTGACAGGATTTCTCGGTAGAGGGGCTGCAGTGGGCAGAGCAGTCTGAACAACAAGCCCGAGGTTTTGGGGCTGAGCACCTTGGAAGTGGAGGCACTGTCCGCTGAGCTAACAAAGGCTGCGGTGACACAAAGGAGCCACTGAGTCTGGATCTGTTCTGCTTGGGGAGTCAACTGTGGACCTTCAACAGGAAGCCCAGGATGCTGGGGCGTCCAGGCCTGGGCAGTGGAGGCACCCTGAGCGCAAAATGTGGGGACACCATCTATCTGTCCCCATCAGGAGGAGGTGTCTGTCTGCGCTGGGAAGGCAGGGACAGGTGACAGCCACATGAGGCTCTGCAAGGGGCCCCTCGGTGAAGCTCCTGAGTGATCCCTGGAGGTGGCACCAGGCATAGAGGCCACCACTGAGCAGACAAACAGGCACAAAGCCCTCTGAGCAGGTGGAGCCATGGCTGGTGGCATCCATGTCCTGGCTGACAGGAGGGAGCCACGTGGCTCTCTCAGGATGCCCAAGAGACTGCCAGTGGTGTCCCGCGCCAGCCTGGAGAAGGTGCTGGGGTCTTTGGGACTGGGAAAGGTGGGAAAGTGGGGAGGGGCCCGAGGAAGGCAGCCGCAGCCCCTGCTCCATCGCAGTCATCCCTTGGCTCTGTTCCCCCTTTGTGGGACCAAGGACCACCCCCACCCAGGGACATCTCAGCACCGCAGGCCCAGCCTTCCCTCCCCGGCTCCAAGGCCCTTCACTGCCCACATGCTGTCACCAGGTTCTGGTCACGGCAGACACCGCTGGGCATACCTAAGGGAACAAACACAACAGTGCAGTAAATGACACGGTGCCTGGGAACACAGCGCTGGCTACACAGGGATAGGAAGGAAGGTGGCGGAGGAGAGGAGTAGAAGGGAGTCTGCAGTGTCATCTTCAGTAGCGAAGAGGGACAGACTGTGGAGGAGGTGGCATCTGAATAAGATCAGGGGAGGCAGGGTGAGTTCTGGGCCGGGGGAACCCAGCCCCTCCCTCTGCTCGCCTGCCCCTCCCCCCCAGCTCCTCCTCCTGCCCTACAAATTCCCTGCCACTTTCTCCTCCATCTCTTTGTCCCCATTCCCTCCTCTGCCTCCTCCTCCTGCCCTCCCTGCTGTCTGAGGCCAGAATAAAAAGCTAAGGACAGCAAAGAGGAAGAAGCCCCCCCCCAAGGAAGGGGCTTTACCTGCCTGGGGAAGGGACCGGAGCTGCCCGGAGTCCCTGAGGTTGAACTTGTACCCCAGGAGGATCACAGGCCTGTGATGCTTTGGAGAAGAAATATGACCTAGCAGATTAGAGGGGTCGCACAGCTTGTTCCTCCTCTAACTCGCTACCACGGCCAATTAGAAAAAGAGAAATTATGTCACAAAGCCTGGGTGGCATCCGGTCAGCGGGGCCAAGAGCTGGTGTTCGCCCACCTTTCACTGAAGGAGTGGACCCAGGGCTCTCCTGACTCAGGAACTTCATGGAGACCTCCGGGCTACCAAGTCCCAGGGGCCCTCCTATCCTGCCCCCAAGTCCAGCCCTCCCATCAGGACAGGTGGCCCTCACGGTGGAGAGTGGGGTGAGAAAAATACATTTACCCAAGCCAGCCTGTCCACTGATTTCCGTGTGCTTCCAAACCAAAATCGAACATCCTGCTTTTCGCGCATGCGCCAACATCCCTCCAATCAGCTGTCAAACGTCATTCTGCCCGCCCCTTCCAACTCCACCCCCTGTCAAACCTAATAAAAGCCCTCGGTTTCTTTGCCTACCTCGGAGAGGAGTTGCGCTCTTCTGCAGCCCTCTCGTGCCCGCAGTAAGGGCCTTTTTCCTTTTTTTTTCTTTCTGCTCTTGATTCTCTACCGCACCAAGGAAAAGCCTAACAGGGACCAGAAAGGAAGGTGCCTCTCCCTGGCGCTATACATAGCCCTTGACTCTAGACAGAACATGTCACCTTCAGAATCAGCAGGCGTGACATCTGACACATAGAATAGGCAAGCACACCGTCGTTAGGGATGGCAGGGAAGACAGGGTTCAGACATCTACTGCATCTAGGCAGCAGGGCTAAGGGGCTGGGTCCATCCCACCATGCTCTGCCCTGCCTGCTCCATGCAGCATTTCAGGAGGGAGAGGGACACTGAGGCTGGCTGCATGAGCACCCTGGTGGCCTAGGAGAAAGGGGCAGCCTGTGGTGGGCAGATGGGTACAGCAGGCTCCTCTCTGTCCAGTGCCAGCCACACCCCAGCGCATGACTAGCAATTCTGCTCTCACCACACCTTCTGGTGACATTACTCCAGGTGTCCTGGAAGGTGGATGAGCAGGAGCCGGGGTCCTCAGATATGCTGTTTTCTCACTGTAATCAATCACTTGACCAACTTAATTTACATAGCATAGCACTCAAGCAAGCATTAGTCCCCATGATCTAGTGACTCACACCCACTATCGTTTGTCCAGATGTAGCCCTCAGAGGGCTGGTAAGATCTTCCCATCAAGTTGTCAGGGACCCAGGCTCCTTTTTGTTTCTGCTCCACCATCCTGAAAGTCACCTCTTAGTTTGAGATGGTTGCTGGTGCTCCATCTATCACAACTACAATCTAGGCAGCAGGAAGGAGGAAGGGAAAGGGGAGAGAAAAAAAAAAGAATGGCCAGACTCTTAAGAAAAGATTTTCTGGAAGTTCAATATGCCACTTAGGCAGACTTTTCAGCAGCCAGAACTTAGTCACAGTAAGTTCCCATGAGAGCTTTGGTTGGGCTGAGGACAGTTCTGGAACAGGCGACTTGGACAGGGGATAGCAGGTCCTGGTCCTGGAGCCCTCCGTTACTCTGGCTCACATCACCAGCTCTGAGTGAAAGCCTTTGAGCCCAGCCTGCCTGTCTCTGTGACTCATGCTCTTCATGTCACACCACGCTATTTCCTTAAGTTCCGGTTCCAGCTTTGCACC
The DNA here is from genome assembly GCA_004027295.1 of Dolichotis patagonum. NCBI lineage: Eukaryota > Metazoa > Chordata > Mammalia > Rodentia > Caviidae > Dolichotis > Dolichotis patagonum. The sequence goes on from PVJX010033182.1 coordinate 16,273, forward strand.
CTACCAGTCGTGTGATCCTAGCAAAGTCCTCTGAGCCTCAGATCTTATATCCATCATGTGTGCAAAATACTAGCAGCCACCTCAAGGGGCTGGATGTGGAGCAAGACAGATTCTTCATGGAAATAGGTCAAGATTGCGTGGGAAACGGATCAAGAAATCAAGGATCTGAATCTGCTTAACATGCGTCAAACTCACAAGAGAGGTTTTGGCTCCACCACTGTCCTCAGTCTTATCACGGACCCTTCCTGATGGAAGAGTCCATCCTGCAGTAAGCGAGGGGTCCCTGGGGTCCCTGGAAAAGTCCACCCTACAGAACAGTGAGGGGAACTCTTTCCAGAGGTCTCATCTCTGACATGCCCATGGGCCGCCTGGTGCTTCTCCCCAGCAGGATATTCAGTGCAAGTCTGGCTGGGCTCCGTCCTCACCTCCAGACTGTCCCGTTGCCTCTGGTCTCTTCACTGTCTGCTGGTCCAGAAAGTAGCAGACTGCAGAAGGAGGTTGCCCATTGCCATGGAAACCAGGGCTGGAACCCAGCACCCTGCAGCTCCTGGGATGGAGAATGTGCTGCCTCTAAGTCCTAAGTCCCTAGTTGTCCTGCCTAGCACGTGCACATGCATGTTATGTGCGTGTGTGTGTGTGCACGCACACACACGCACAAACACGCACAAACTCCCAGCAATCAGCCAGCTGACTTACTGGGACCAGTTAGTGAAAGGCTAGTTCTCTGGCCAGATATGCTTGTCCTGCAGTCAAGGACAACAGAGGAAAGGGTTGATCCAAAGGGGCCAGGCTAGGTCACTGAGGATGGTCCTTGACTGTCACACTCATGAAGCCACCCACTTGGACCAGCACATAGCCATGTATAGCAGCTACATCCCATCAGGAGCTCCAGTCTTCCAGGAGACAAATGAGTTTCACAACTCCCAGGGCAAGAAAGTGACCCAGGCAAGTTCTTCAGCGGATGCAGTGAAGATGACTTATTACTTACAGAAAGGAAAAAAAGAGATAACTTTGCAAGGGCGAAATACAGCGTACAGTGCCTTAACCACCTGATCCAATGTAAGGTCACCAAAAATAAGACAAACCGACATTGCCTGCCTCCTTAGGTAATGCAATAACGAAGACACGGTACCTCTGCTTGGCATTCTCACTAGAAAGTTCAACTGAATGGAACCACAGGAAACTATCAGATGTATTCAGGTTGTGGGGCATTTTACAAGACGTCTGATACAGACTCTTCGAAGTGCCAATTATGAGACAGACCAAAAGGCAAGATTAAAGGAGACTAAAGGACCGTGATAATTAAATGCAATGCTCACGAGCCTGTAAGTGGATCTGAATGGGGATAAAACAGCCATACCAGACGGTTCTGGAACAATTGGAGAAATCTGAATACCCACAGCACAACAGATAACGTTATCAGATCCCTGTTAGAGTCCTTGAGGCTGATAATTACTTCTTTGTGCTTATTTGGGAGACAGGCCCTTCTGCACGGGATCCATGCTGATGATTTGGGAGCCCTGGGTGTGATATCTGCAACCTACTTTCAAATGATCAGAAGAAAGAAAAGAAAGGGAGAAACTGCAAGGCACCCGTGCTGACGGTGGGTAAGTCTGTGTGAAGGACAGACAGACATACAAGGGACTGCGCTTTCAACTTTTCTATAGGTTTGAAATGTTCAAAATCTCAAACACTTAGAAGAAAAGATTCTTCAAAGAGGAGTCAAATGGTTCCAGATCTTTCCCAATGTTTCTGGGTATTTCTGCAGCAAGGGATGGGGTGCAGGTGGGGTCTCTTCCACCCTTTCTGGTCACTAGGGCCAACATACTTGGTCTTCGGGCATCGGAGGTGGGTCGTGGCTTACTGTGCCAAGCCGTCTTCCCAGGCTCCACCAGGAGAGGGAAGCCCTCCGATGGCACCTAATGGTGGGGAGCAAGTGCAGTGCAGGTTTGGGGGTGCAGGTGGTTCCAATCAGCTTGATTCAGATGGAAACTGTGAATCAGCAAAGTATAACTCTACCTACAATCCTGACCTTACCAAATGGCACTGGGTAGTGCTGGGTGCCACTGGGTAAGGCTGGATGCCAGCTCCCGCTGTCACGCTGGACACTAGGTCAGCTTCGCCAGATGCTGGACATCGTAAGCCAACTCTACCAGGTGCTGGGCTCTGGAGCTTTTTGGTGCTAACAGCTCTGAATATTTATTAATCTTTCCTTTGAGGATCACTCTGTCTACACTACTCACGCCAGAAACCCCAAGGAGATTTACAGGAGTTTGGAGCCCACACTACCTGAGAGGTAAACCGTGACCAGGTTTACAGGAACACGGAAGCGAGTCTTTACCCTAACAGGGCCTGTGCTATGGAACAGTGGGGCCAGTACGCAGTGTGGGGGGCCCTGCTAGACTGAACCCTGACATGGAAATGGGTGGCTGGGGAGCACCGCCTACACGGCAGCTGCAGGCCTTTGTCTGAGCGGCAGGGGCCGAAGCCTGCTGTGAGTGCGGAGTACACAGGTAAGGGCCCCAGGGCCCCCCTTTCCTGGTCTTAGCCACCTTGGGGTGCCCCGCACTTCCTCAGAAAGGCAACAGTATCATCTGCAGTGGCAGATGGGGGAGAGGGACGCGCTGGCCACCAGCCAAGCCACACCCCCTCAGCTGGCCAGGGGAGGGATGAGTCAAGAGCTTGGTTGGCAGGAGGCTGACGCTTCGGAAAACTTAGCACTTGGCCTCTTCTTCTGGAAACCTGCCTTGGTTTCGTGACACTCGTGCTGGTGGCCCACCGCACGCAGCACAGCTGTTTCTCCTCTTTCCCTCTCTCCTTCTCCCTCCTCTCCTCCTCTTCCCTTGCTCCTCTCCTTGGCCATGTAAAGCTTTCCCTTTGAAGTCACCAGCCACCACGAGTTAAATAGCAAAGGCACCTCCACAAGGTTGGCGCCCAGGTTGTTCCTGGTAAATCCACCTCCCACACTCTGCTCTTGACTCGTTAAGGAGTCCGGAGACCCTGCCTCACTCCAGGGTCAGTGACAGTCACAGCTGCCTCCCTCGGAGCATTAACCACGCTCGGGGCGCTGACCCAGCCAGGCTGTGCTGGGGGTTGGTACCAACCCCAGGGAGAGGCTCTGGAATCTGAAGGTGGCAAATGAACAAACCCAGGGTCCACAGCAAGGAAATGGGGAGGTTGTCCTGTCTGGGCCTTGTCAGATGCTTTTCAACTTGGACAGAAAGGGGCTCTGGGGATGTAACTCACTGGCATATGCCTGCCTGGCAAATGTGAGGCCCTGGGTTTGATCCCGGGTACCAAAAAAAGAAAGACAAGGAAGGAAAGAAAGACCCAACTTGGCCAAAAAATGTTTCATACCCAGAGGTCATGAGACTTCCCAAGGTCACATAGCTACTCAGAAGGACAGTGAGGCTGGACCACAGGACACTCTGTCCCAGGCCTTGACCCTGTCCTGCTGGCCCATGTGAACACCTTTCCTCCTGCAGGAGGAGGAAGGCTGTGAAGGTCAAGGGAAAGAGAGACTGCCGCAGCCTCATGTTCGGGGGAGCCAGGAGCAG
>PVJX010033183.1:0-19868 GCA_004027295.1 Dolichotis patagonum
TTTTTTTTAGCCTCCTTTTTCATCAGCTTCTCACCCCAAGCCCAGAGACCCAGAGTAGAACCAAGGCAACACCAGGCATGGAGCAGCTGCCGTGGCTTTGAAGAGTCCAGGTGAGTGCTGCTGTGGGGCTCTTGTGGGCTCCTGCAGCTCAGTATGGCCTCGGCTGCCCTCAGGACTGAGCTGGCTGGATTCCCTACAGGAGGAGAAGCGAAAGGCCTGCCTGGGACAGCAGGGACACACACGGTCACCTGCAGCCAGTTGTAGGGCCACTCCCTGAGGATAGGCTGAGCCACCAGCGCTGGTTCTCACCATCACACAAAGCTCTGGAGCCCTTTCAGCCTCAAGGAGACTGGAATAGAGCAGAAGAGTGTTTGGAAAATGAGTTTTACAAGTGGGATTTTTTCAAACACAGAGAATGAACCTTTCTTGTTGCTGGGACAAGACACCAGACCTGTGCAACTGGAATGAGGAGAGGCGGGCTCCAGCCCACAGTGTCAGAGTTGCAGTGCATCATGTTGGCAGGCATCAAGGGGAGGACAGCGTGGTGCAAGAGCCTGGCACGGAGGGGTGCAGCAGCCAGGGGCAGAAAGAGAAAGGAGGAGTTAGGGAGGGAGGTGTACCCTTCCAGGTCAGGACCACAGTGACCACCTCTGGCCATACCTCACCTCTCACAGCAGGTCAGTTGCAAAGCTTCCATAATTTCCAAAAGCCCTGTGGTTGAGTGCATGGTGGACAGTCCAGTTAAAACCACAAAATTCTGCCTCTGCCCCCACTGAGGATCTGTGTAACTCTTTATGCAAAATTCATTTAGTCTATCTCTTAGGGTCACCAGAGTTTTAACAGTTTCAGTATTGATCAAAAACTTGAAAGAAAAATCTCTTTACATCACCGCAATAAATTCACCGCCATAAAAATCAATGGGATCACTTTACAATAGCTCTTGCCAATTTCTCTGAGACTCAGAGCCATTTACCATTAGTACTTTGCAGAGTCCAATCGATGCAAATCAAATAAAAACAATGGCAAGTCTCAGTCTATAGTCTCTGGCTTCAATTCAGACCAAAGCAGAAGTCCCGGGGTTCAATCAGCATCTGTGAGACAGTCAAACCTTCCCTAAATGAAGAGAGTGGTGGTCCCAGGCTTTGGGCCTCCAGGAAGCAGGACCTGTACATTGCTGACCCCTCGTAGCTCCCACACCCTGTTCTTGGCACTCAAGATGAATGGACAGCTCCAGTTGAGGCTGCAGAGGACCAGCAAGAGAGAAGGCCAGCTTCTGCACCATAGCCACCCATCCCTTCTTGCTCTGCCCAACAGCAAGCACAGGTCCAAGGAAGGTACATGGTGGTGGACGGGGCAGAGAGAGGCCAAGTGCTGGTTACAGGGGAGGAAACAACAGGGGTCTGAACAGCAGCAGCCAAAGTCGAGCTGTGTGTGAGAGTGGACTCTAGGCCAGAGCGCTTGGGGTGCCAGGGCCTCGAGGAGCTCACACAAGAAGCAGACACATCTTTGACATCAGAAGAGCAGCAGGTTCTCCCACATCAAAATGCAGTGCGACGTGGAGGCAGCGCACTTTCCCTCCCAACCAATATCCCTGCACCCATACCCTGGTCCTCTCTTGGCAGGATTGCACCCCGGAGGCACCAGGGGGGAGGCATCTCTGCTGTCCAGAGTCCATTACCCCGGGAACCACGTGGGAGGGGCGGAGCCCCGCAGACCTGGCACAGGGCGGTCATTCACATGGGTGCTGTGTGTGGGGACGTTGTGCTGCCCAGCATCTCCTCCACGTTGAAAGGCAAAGCAGAGACGGCCCAGCAGCACCTGGGGAGCTGCACCACCACAGGCATCCCAGCCTGGAACGCTGCCCGTAACTAAAATGCAGGGTTCTTCACAAGGAAAAGTGGTTCCCAGAACAGACTCAGGACAGGACTTGAGGCCTGTGCCAGCCCAGCCCCCACCAACATACCACTTTTGCGCAATTCCAAACTATAAACAGCCCCAGACAAAGATCTTTCCTTCCCCAGCCCCACCGGGAGAACTGTAGCCCCCTCTGCAGGCTTGGCTGCCTGCCTGGGTTCAGGCTCCTCCTCATCACCCCGGTCTGGAATTCAGGTGTGGGTGCTGATCCTGCCCACCAAACCACCTCTGCGATCACAGCAGATGGGCGGCACGCAGCACCTCCTCCAGCCATGGCCCTGGGAGGCTGTCAGGACAGGCTGCCCATTCCTTTTAGACCAACCTTCCACGGCTTCCGTTCTTCCCCTGTCCTGGTGGGTGCAGGGTCACAGCAGCCTTGGGGACACCTGGGGACTCTGCCAGCCTCTCCTATAGGCCAGCTGGGCATGTGTCCCATGGGAGCTGGAACCCTACCGCAGCCACTTGCTGGCCCGTGGCTCTGCCGAGCTCCTGAGCTCTGGTGCTCTATGCTGTCACGTGTCTTGAAAGCATCTCTCACCAGCCTGCCTCTCAGCCCCCTCAGCAGCTGACTCCATCCTGAATGCTGCTCACTCAGACCCAGGTTTAGGGAGACCCCGATGCAGCCTCCATGTGCCAGCTGATTCTATTTCTGCCGACCATCACTAGTGCCTCAGCAGAGACTAACAAAGGATGGCTTCCCTCCCCCGGGGACAGACACTATGTCACAAACTGGACGAAGGCTGCACTGCACAGGCCCTGGCAGCACCAGAGATGAGGGGACCTTGGAGAGCCTCACCCTCTGGGCCTGGCACCCGTGCTCAAGACGAAGAAGCCCTGAGCTGCCCAGACAGATGCCACTGCGATCCGACAGGAGCCTGTGATGCAGTACAGCGGGGGCTGGCACGCTGCAGAGCCCAGAGTACCTAGGATGAAGTGGGACTGGGGCCTCAAAGGAAGGCACGAAGAGTGCACGTGTGTCACCTCCGACTCCTCTTCAGACTCAGGCCACCTCCAGACTCAATAGCGAAGTCCCTGCGTGACAGGCGAGACTTCATCACATTATGGTGACCTCTGGGGTCTTAGGGTTGCATAGAGCATGCCTCAGAGGAGCAGGCTCCTGTGTCTCCTTCGGATTGGAAGCAACAATAGCACCACCAGCCACCTCATAAAACCTTAAGGTAACCAGAGCGGTGAGAACAGCACTGTGCATATTCTAATCTCATCAACCCAAAATGATGAGCATGATCTTCCTCTTCCTTCCCTGGGCCAGATCTCAGGACAGATTAGAGCAGCCCTCTCAGCAGAGCTTCAAGTGTGGTGTTCACAGGAGGGGAGGAGGAGGGGGGAGGGAGGAGGGAGAGGGAAGAGGAAGAGCAGCCTCAGCCACTGTGTCCTTCCAGCAGGGCCGGCAAACACACGAGGGCTGCCTTCACGCTTCCCAGAAGTACACACTTACTATGCCTTCTTGAAAATCCACTCATTTCTAAGTGTGCTACAAAGTCCAATGAATACACAGGTGATGGGCTGGGGTATGGTAATATACACCTGTAGTCCCAGTTCCGCAGAAGGCTGAGGCAGGAATATCAGAAGTTTGAGTCCAGCTTGGGAAACTTAGTAAGACCCCGTCTTGAAATGAAGTGCCCAGGGTAGTGGCTACAGCTCCGTGCTAGAGCCCTTCACTAGCATGCGTGAGGCCGCAGGTTCAACCTCAGCACCACACAAACAATAAAATAAATAAATAAAAATAAAAATTCTAAAAAGCCCAGATGTTAAGAAAGGTGCACTGCATTCTATACATACAAGTGGGGGTACTCTATTTGCCAAGCACACTTAGTCACAGGCATCCTTTGGGGTTCGACTACCACCATAAGGAAGCTGCAGTGCTGAGGAAAGCCAGGTCCAAATTTCCTATTTGGATCAAAGGTCAGAGCTAGCCCATAGGATGCGCTGCAGTCACAAACACTTGCTGAGCGGTATCTGTGTCTGTTTGTAGTCACTTCCATCTGGGACAGTTGATTGTGGTGTAACTGAGTAAGAACCACCTCGCCACAGGCTAGTGGAGCCAGCTCTGGGTGTGTCCGGGTGACGGACAGGCAGGCCGCCAGCTGCCCCAGAAGTGGGTGGCACTGACCAGTGGTCCCGTAGCCTGGATGGAGAAGGGAAAGAAGGAAGTCTGCTGTTTTGCTTCTTCAGAGGGGCTGTGATCTTCACCATCACCTTTGGACAACTACCTCCAGTTCCTCCAGCCTTCCAGGGCAAAGTCTTCAGCTGTCCAGCGCAGACCCGAGCCAGACCCTGCAGTGAGCTCTACCTGGACTTGTGACTGGATCCGCCACTCTCCCTCTTCAGGGGTACACAGCCATCCCACACCTTCCACCCCTGACTCTGCAGGTGGCCGCTGTGAGGCTGCTTAGTAAATCCTTAGTGCACTATCTTCAATCTGCTTCCCTATTGTGATGTTCCCCCAAATATCATGCGCTCATAGGTGGGGCTTTGGGGGTTAACTGAACATGGGTGTGTGGAACTGTGTTAGTCCACTGATTGACTTAGCATAGTGCTGGCTATGGACAATGGGAAGACCCACCCTTGGGTGTGAGTGGCACCAACTAATAGGCCAGTGGGTGAGACGCAAAGGGAAAGGAGAGCGGCTGCTCCTGCCTGCCAGCCATGAGCTTGTCTCCTCTGCTGTGCTGCCCTGCATTGGAACCAGCTGGCCGTGGACTGAAACCTCCACAAACGGTGAGTCAAAACAAATCTTTACTCCTTTAACTTCAGGTACCAGGTATTTTGTCCCAGCAATAAGAAGGTAACTGAGACAGAACCCTAATATAGATCAGTATGAATACAACTTGAAACACTGTTGCTGAAAACATAATTTACGAAGATACAAAGTTCCCTATAACTGCCACCATTCTAACAATCACTTTATTCTTAATTAAAAGAAAAAAAGCTTCAAAAGATGTCTTCAAGATAACAATATACATTAACTAGTGTTAATTTCCTATTTTGTTGAAATTCTATATTTTTCTCTTTTTTTGTTTGATTTTAAAATAAAAAAAAAAAATTTTAAAGGTAAATGTCTCAGACCAAACCCAAAACTAAATGCTTTACCTACACACAGTCCAACCGAATTTTCATACTATCCTAGAAGTTAACACATTTTTATTCATGATTCCCACTCAAAGATGAGCAGTGGTTTTCTCCAGGAGGCAAGAGAGCATCTAGGGTTCACTTCTGGCCTTCAGGACCTTAGTTTCTGGACTTGCCTTACAGTCCAGCATCTGGCCCAGCTGTCTTCTCTCTCCAAAGCTCTGCCCATGGCCTCAATTTCCATGTCCAGTTTAGCAGCTCCTCTTCAGGTTGAAATTCACTGCTTCTTCCAAGCAGCCTACCTGCACCTGCTCTGCAGGTGAGCCTGGGCTGGGCCCTCTGTCCTCATCAATTCTGCCCAATTTAGTCCCCTAGCAGCTCCCACTGCACAGTGATGACCAGGTCCCTGCAGAGGCCCAGCTGTGTAGCGTCCTCAGAGATGGAAGAGCAATCATCTCTGCAGATTCCAAAACCAGGGACTTTGGTCTCCCTGCCTCCTCCTGGGACCCATCATTAACATGTCCTGCTGCTGTCATTAAACTGACTGAAAACGTGATTTTTAATCCACCAAATCTCTTCTGCCAGGCCCCTTGGAGGACATAGAAATGCTAGGAAATACAGATACAAAAGGCCAAAAGGAGAGCCTCAGGCTTGCGAGAAAGGAGACCTGGGCACAGAGCTGGACCCCCAGCCCCAAGACTTATGTGCAGACTGCATCGATGATGGTGCACACTACACTTATAAAAGGTGGTGGGCCACCAGGGACGGGCCTTCCTGTCCTGGCGTGGGCATCTAAAGAGAGACACTGAGAGTCAGTGGCCTCTGAGTGGTTCCCCAGTGCCATCCTCATATGCTCAAGATGCCCAGAGAAGATGCAGTCATAGCCTGACACTCGGGCTGAGCACAGGAAGAGCTTCTGAGGCACCCAGAACTGGGCAGGTGAGAATGGGGGATTGACAAGGTTAGCACTGCTGGCCACTTCAGATGCCCCAACTTCTGCAGAGCACACAAGATGCGTGTCTGCACAGCAGACACATGTCTACATGGCCTGCCTGCACTGAGAGGAGGCAACAGTAGTGATGGTCTGGAGCTTCAGATCTGCAGGTGTAAATGTGTGATGACAGCTTGGGTCACATTTTGAACCAGCAGCCAGGAAACATCATAGACTGGCTGTGCCAAGACTGCTAGGTGCATCAGGCTAATTATCCCTGAACACATCCAAAGAGATCTGTTCAAAGGCTTAGGAGCTAGGCCTCTTAGCATTTCACCTTGTAATGAAACCTCCTTTGTTCAGTGGTGCACGGTTCATTGTTTTTAAGAATATAGTCCTTTTCTCAGCCCAGACTGGGCAGTGCTGGGTGTCCTTCTACAGAGGATCACAAGGCACAGGGCTTACATCCGGGGCTCTGTAGTTGGCCCTACTTCTGACATGGGCATGCTTGAAGCCTGTCACAGGACACAATCACATCGCTACACCCACCAGGACCCAGACACAGGTGCTGGGTACCAGCTCCCAAGGTGCCTAGACAACCCCAGCAAAGCCCGTGGCATTCCCAGCAGCAGCAGGACTACTTCAGGCCTGCAAGTGTCTTCCTTTCTTGTCCAGGACAAAGTCTGTAGACACTGAAAAACATAGTGTGTGGTCCCTTTGCATCCTAAGAGGTGATTTCCCCAGAGGATGTGCCTTTTACATGACACTGGGAACTTGGGGACCAGTGGGCCCACTGCCTCCTCACAAGGCCCACACCACCCATCCCAGCCAGGACCACCTCAGAAGGTGGGCAGCTCCAGACACTCCTGAGAGCCACCACCTTCTCCTTGGCTCAGCAGGCCAGCTCCTAGAGGCCGTGAGGTACTATGAGGTCCTGCATGCCGTGGTTACCTTCCCTTCGCCGCGGAGCAGAGCTCGTTTTCAGTCTGAGAGACAGAGGCTGATGAAAGACACAGGAGAAAATCTACATCAAGAAAAACAAATTTGGAGCCAAAGTTTTGTTCAGAATCAAAACGATTCTTTGTATTTTGCTCATAATGAGTCATAGTGTTATATGAAAAAAGAAAGATGGTTCTATTTCCAGAATGGGGTTAAATTCCCTGTACAATTCCCTGGCATCCAAACCCAAACACAGACAAAAACAGGACAATATCTTTAAAGGGCTAAGATGCACGTGGGTGACACTCATCACAGCTGGGCAGAGCCATGTCCATCTGTGCTGGACAAAGGTCAGGGGTCTTCGGGCACAGCTGGGCTCTGAAGCTCTCCCAGAAACAAAGCATGTTGCCATGGCAACTGCAGCAACCAGCTCTCTGAGGTGTAAGTAGAGGACCTCTGTAGGATAAGGTGAATTCCAGCCCAGGGCCCAGCGAATGCACTGATGCCTTGGCCTGAGTTATCTAAAATCTCTGCCTATTCTGCAGGTTCCTAGGTGGCTAAGTGACGTCACCAGCCTCCACACTCAGGACATCTGGGCACCATGACCCCAGCCCAGCCCAGCACTTCTTGACCTGGGCTTCCCTTCTGTACTGATGCAAGGCTCACCCAGGCCATCCCCACACTCAGGCAGCCATGAGCCACCGAAGAGCAGATGCTCTGCAGAACATAATGCCAAGAGCACTCAAAAGGTGGGTGAAGAGATGGTAAATCCCAAGCACCCCACACCAGAGCTGGCTGTGCAGCTGCTTCCTGTCACCAACAACACAGAGTGAACAGCCACGGGCCAGGACCGCCACACCACACACCCGGTTCAGACCAAGGAACCAACCTGTGAGTACAAAAGCATGAGGTCAGTGGGCTCAGCACTGGCCCTGCACAGGCCTGAGAGTGTGCCAGGGCAGCTAGCAGCACCAGTCCCTCCTCACCATGACGCCAAAAAACGGCCTTAAAATAGAATCTCATCACATCCTCCCAGACCAAATGTCACTACAGTAATTGCATCTGTGGAAGGGAACTGCAAGAAAAAATAGGCCTCCCTGGGCTCAGCTGTAAGTAACACATCAGAACTACCCCTGAGACTTCCATTAGGAGCGAGGACTCACGGCACTTAGTCCAGGCAGATGCAGAGCCTGAGTCCAGTGGGACTGTCCGCACCGCCCGGTCCAGACCATGGCAATGCGGGCCACACCAGCAGTGTCAGAGGGGTTCGCCAGCACCATCCTCCCCAAATCCATCACCCTAACTGAATGAAGCGACACACAGGTGAAAAGTGCTATTAGTCACCCTTGTGAGAAAAGAGGGGACTCTCCGCTGACTGGAAGCACGAGATGAAATTAATGGGGCTTCTCCTGCTGTAATTCTGTTTAACAGGAGCTTAGCAGCACAGCAACGATAAACCAGTTACTTCTACAGCCACGCATTATACCTTCAGCCTCATGCTCCAAAGTCACTTTTACGATTCAGTTTGACCACATACTTCCCCAGGAAATGGCTGGAAATCTGATGAATGAAAGTTGAGCAAACAGAAACAACCCAGAAGAGGGTACCCCAAGAAGCCCTCCTGCCAGGGCGAGATAGGGGCACTGTGCCGGGCCCTAGCCTCTGCCGAGCATGGCGGGGCATCAGACTGCTCTAGGTTCTGCGGAGGTGCACAGATGTCCAAGGGTACGGGACTTGGGCCTCCTGGACAGAAGCTAGGCTGGAACTCCGGTTGAGGCCCTTCATCCATGTGGCTCATTGCTGTAGCAGCAGGGAACCCAGGGAACTCATCTCTCTCTTCTTGTCAGTTGATCGATGCGAAAGTTTTCTCAGGAAAACTTAAATACATCGGGATTGGCACTAAGAAAGAATCTCAGCAGCTTTTATAGAGCTGCATCTGTACGTCCCTTCGGTGAGAAGGAGCCTGGACAGAGGAGCTGGGCACCTGGCACTTATGTCCTGAGCTGGACTCTGGGCACTTCCACCTGAAACACCTACCCGGTCTCCTCTGGCTTTCTTCTGTTCCACACCCCACTCCTGTAGCAACTTCTGGAAGGTAAGTCCTAAATATACTAAGTTTCCCTGTGGCACATCAGAATCCCTGAGATGCCACCCACACACTGCTGCCCCCACAAGGTGCAGGAAGTCTTATTGGAAGGTCTGGGCCCAGGAATCTGAATTTGGTGGTACTCACTAAGTGAGGTTTGCTTAGTCACTGATGTGATTGTATCCTTGTTTTGTTGGGTCTGACACCTACAGCTAACTGACAAAGTTCAGTGAAGCCTCCAGCCCTCAGCCACACTGTCTGAATTACAACTATCACCACATACTGATGGGGTGATTTCAGAGAAAGTACAAAATTTGCTGTGAGTTCCTCAGTCTGAAAACCACTACCCGGTGATAGCAGTGCCCAGCATGGGTGGCAAGTGGACTGCAGGGCAGGTACCTCCCCTTCACCTCGGAGACAGCCAGCATAGAAAGGCAGCTCTCCATCTGCCAGCGATGGGACACAGACCTGTCTAGAAGACGGAAGTGATACAAAGGGGACCAAAAGTGGTGCAGCAGGAAGTGAGGTTCACATTGAAGGTTGTCTGAGGTCCCTAACCTCAGCAGGTGGACATGGCCACCATGCAGGAGACCAAGACGTGTAGCCTGCAGGAGCCAAGAGAAAACCAAGAGAAGACGACTTAGACTCATGAACAGGGCAGTGTCTCTCCACAGTGAGGGCTGGGATGCTGGGAGCTGATCCAGACCTGGAAGGACTGAAGCTGCTCCCGTGATGTCCTGCTAATGAGAGGGGAGCCTGTCACACGTGTGCACCATGACTCCAAGTCCCACCTTTAAGTTACAATGCACTAACACAGTGTACATTTACAAAGGACAAGAAGAGAGTTCTCAGTGGTTTCACAAAGATACAAAGGTCAGGAGCTATCACATCCTTCCGTGGGTTATGACCCCGCTTCTGCTCATGCTCTTGCTGAGCCTCACCCTGTCCAAGGCAAGCAGACCTGGTGTGGGCCCTGTGTTGGTCCCGGCCTCCTCCTGACAGAGCAGCTTCCTACGCCAGAGCCGTCTCAGTCAGTCTCTGCACTGACAGCACAAACCTGAAAATCATTGTTCAACACAAAGCATTTTGTCCAAGAAAGCACAGCTTTAGGACACAGTGTCTTGCCGGCATCATATGCACTGTAACAAGTGAGAATCCCTCCTCCACCTTCACTACAAATCACAGGCTCTGGAAGCCGTTGTGTGCTGTTGGAGCCTGCAGGACTCAGAAGTGCACAGTTTCACACGAGGTCATCAACGTGGGAGGGTGGCACTTTCCTTCCCACCTCAACTCCCAAGGGGCGAACCTGACCTGCGTCAGCACAGAGCTGCCAACTGGAACCAAAAGACATACCCGTACTGTGCAAGCATCCTTATAGACGTCCAGGACGTGTGTAAGGATGTGTGACACTGTGTGACAGCACTCCACACCACCCTGTTCCTGCACCCAGGGGACACCGTCTCTCCCCACAAGGCCACATGGAGAGTGAGGTGAGAGACAGTGGATCCTGGGTCAGTTTTGTCCCCCCCCTCGATTCTCCATTAGACACCTGCTGGAGGTCTCCGAGTGGCGACAGCCACACTTCCTGTACTGGACTGGATCCCGAGGCCCTCGAGAAACAGTCTCTGCCATGTGTGGCCTGACACTCTGTGCATGAGTGGAGCTAGGTCATGATTACCCCCACCCTGCTGTCTGTTTTCCTGCCCTGTGTGGCTGTGGCACACCATTCCCTGGAACCAGCCTGAAGATGAGAGGGTGCCAGCCAGGAAAGACCCCCTGCTCTCCTCTGCTCACTGGGGTCCAGCACGGCCTGTTGGCCTCGCTGTTGTACTGGTCAGCTTCCTGTGTGGGTAAAAATGCCTGACATCACAATTTATAGGAGGGGGGGGAGTTGTTTTGGCTCACAGTCATGGAGGCTTCAGTCTATCATCGTGGAAACTGCAGGAGGGTGCAGCGGGGAACAGCTGCTTACCTTGTGGCAGCCAGGAAGCACAGCAAACAAGAAAGAGCCAAGAGGAAGGACCTGGGGACCAGATGTTGTACCCAAGTTACACCTCACGGGCCACCCAGCCCACCAGAGCATGTGTCTCAAGCCAGTCATGTTAACAATCGCAATGAATCATCACACTGACAGTCAGCTTGGATCTCCACCCCCTTGGAGGTCCCTGAGTCACTTCTGGCTCTTGTCAGACCCCGAATCTTGGCTCTGTGTTTGTCTAGGATGGGGTCAGGACTGCTTCACGCAATCCTCCCCACCGTCAAAAGCCACAGAGAGCAGTATTTGCAGAGCTTGCATCTGCCTTTAACATTATTTTGAGAATGTACATGACCAATTCACATGCTTATGCATTTGGTCTGAGTTCATTTTCCTGCCCAAAGACCTGACCTGGAATGATGTTTACCATGAAAACTAAGCCCTCACTGTGAGCCGATCAATGGGCCCGCTGTGGAGGCTGCTGCTGCACCCCCTCTGTGTCACCATCGGCCAGGGGTCCTGTGCAGAAGGTGCTCAGGCCCAACTGTGGGGAGGGGAAGCCTCTTGTGAGCCAGAGCTTCCTCTACATCCTTAGTGATGAGACCTATACAGCCCACCACGGCTGTGACACCATAGGAGCTGTCTGTCACACACACACACACACACACACACACACACACACACACATACACGACCTGGCTCCAACAGACCCAGCTGCCACTAATCCCATCCCCATCCTGCCAAGCTGGTGCTGCCTTTCAGAAAACACACTGTGCCCAGCTTCGCAGTGCCATCCCATGGTGAGGACGGGTGCTGGAGAAATCGGCTAACTTCTCCCTGAGGGATTCTCATAGCTCAGGAAGCATATATGGCTTCTGAATAAAAACAAACCAGCTATATGGTGCAATTGTGAAAATACAGTAAATGTATAGTTTTTTTTTTTAAAAAAATGTATTACATTAAAAAACACTATCATGAAAGCCCCTCAAAATACCCCTTTACTTCAAACACACCTATCCCATCATTCTGGCCACTTTCTGAAGCAGTTCTAGAAGGCCTCTTTCCCAAGTGTCATTGGTTGTGCTGTCATGGCTGCCTCGATGTCCTCGATCAATCAAAACCTTGACTTTTCATGGTGATTGTGACTTTGGGGACCAGCCAGAAATCCCAGAGTGCAGATCTGTGAGCCACCTTTGTAAGGTGGCACCCAGCAGTGGTGTTCACCATAATTTTGATAACACCTCCTGAGGACACTCAGGCAGTAAACAGACTTACAGAGCTACTTCAAAGAGTACCAAGAACCACACGGTAGCTGTTTTCACAGTAAGAGGGAGGATTTTGAGGGGGATTCATGGTAATACACCTGTTATGGTTTGTGTCTATGTGCACCTCAAAACTTCATGCAGACATGGGGGCAGGCTTTCTCTGAGGTGGCTGGATCTACAGTGTGTCTGATTGGTGGTACAATGCTGGGATTGAGAGTGCTGGGATTTAGGCTGAGTGATTGCTGGATTGGCACCGCTTTAATCTCAGAAGTCCTGATAAGATAAAAGGGGCAGAAAGAGGTTTGTTCCCCCTTTTCTGCACCCTCTCATTGTTTTTGCTGTCTTCTGCTGCCATGAGCTGTTGCTCCTCTGCCATGTGTCACCCTGTTTTGGAGTCAGTCAATTATGGATCTCTACAAATTGTGAGCTAAATAAACCTTTCTCCCTCTATCTTTGGGTATCAGGTATTTTGCCTCAGAAATGAGAGAAAAGTGACTGAGACACTGTAATAAAATTTGGCTTATTATATATTTCAACCACCCTGTGGATGGGGAATGTCCTCCAATGGCCTGTCCCCAGCCTACAGGGCCGCTGGGAGGTGGCAGAAACTTTGAGAAAGGAGCCCCATGGGAGGTCACTGCATCAGAGGAGAGTATCCCCTACTCTGTCTCTTTTGCTTCTTGGACACAAGGGGAGCAATTTTGTGTCACTCCTATGTGTTCCTGCTGTCATGTGCTGTCTCTCCACTGGCCCAAAGCCAAAGCTGGGGACCAGTCACGGCTCCAATCTTCATGGGGTGATGGCCCTGGGTGTTCCATTACAATAAAGGCGGGGTCACTCACACGCAGCATGTGTTTGTCAGCCACACTAGTGGGCAGCACCATGGTCACCTGCGCACCTTACAGCATTGCTTACCTTCAACTCCCCAGACAAGACAGCGACCAGAATCGCCTTTACAAAGAACATAACCTGTTGGACACTGCTGAGGGTCACACCTTTAAACTAAGAATAAGAATATAACACTTGTTTTGTTCCCTGAAGTTTTCAAATTTATTTTTAAATTGGGGTAATAAGCACTGGCTTTTGGCTGCTAACTGGAGTATAACATTGAATTATTTATGTGAAGTGCGTTGACAGAGTGGCATCTAAAGTTTCTGACATACTTTCCTTCTTCCTTTTTTGTACTTTCTCCAAGTGAGATATGTCAAGAAGCAGCTTTCCTGTAATGTGCTTCAAAAATAAATGGAAAGAAAGAGAGAACTGTAGCAGATGGCTTGGGCGGAATTTGAACAGCGATAGCAGTGTCTTGGAGGACAGCTGGGTAATGCACTCAGCTCAGAATCACTCTTACCAATATAGGAACAGCCTCTCAGCTTCCAGGGTGGACTGGGCCAAAGTGGGTGAGCTACTGGCCCTCTCCCTGTGCCCTGGGGAGCTCCAGAGCCACGCGCTCTGTTTGCTGGAAACAGGATAGGACTGAGGGTTAGAATTATGTATTTGAAAGCAGCAACCAAGCATTTAGGCCACACATTGATCAGTACCTGCGGGGTACTGAGTCCTTAGTACTCCTAAGTCAAACTCCATCTTAAAGCTAGGGACTCTGGATCATCTTGGATCTGCAAAATACCCTCTGACCAGCATTCAAAACCAGAGATGGAGCTTCCGATCAGCAGGAGGAAGTCTGTCATTCATTATGGTCGAGATTCCATGCCAGCAACCAAGTTTCAGCACAGAAATACAGGCACAAAATCCACCACTCAAAGACCATCTACAGAAATGTATCGTTTCAATGCACTTTTTCTGGAACTGGTTAATCTTGCTGGCTTACTGAACCTTCCTCATGCTGCGGCAGAGACAGAGCAAAGCCCACAGGCTCTGGGCTGCTTCTAGCAGGGCAGCTTTCCACCATGGACCTGAAGGGGAAGCTGGAAGGGTGGGTGGGAGCAACAACCCTGTCAGTGGTACCTTTCCAACCACCTCCGTGCGTCTCAAGGAAGGTTGCATGAAAAGAGGGTAGAAATGCAGAGAAAGAACAAGAAAAGCTCTGCTCCACATGATGCATGAAAGCAACCAGAGGACCCAGGAGCCACGCTAGAGAGTAGCCAGCCTCAGTGCCCCAAGCCTGCTGGCTCACCAGGGCAGCACCTTCCACTCAGTCAGGAGGAGAACGAGGAAGTTGCTGAAGGCCCAGTGCCAAAGACAGGCGAGAAAAGGCCATAGCAGGGCCTGGTGGGCAGCATCCCCAGAGAACAAGGTGTCTTTTTTCTGCTAGCCAACCTAAAGCAGAAAGAAACATCCTAGGATCGCATGATTTACCCGGCTTAGCCTTCCAAGTGCTATGACTCCAGGTGCAGGTCACCATGCCTGGCTGACACTGAACTAGGCTTGGCCTGAGAGTAAAGTGTATCAATAGAATCTTTGTGGAGAGACTTAAGAGGGCTGGTGGTGACCAGTGTTGGGGGGAGCTGTGACCCATACAGCCTACCTGTAGCTTTCAGGTAGGAGCAGTGCCTGGTGTGGAGATGGACTTGGGGACTCTGCCCTCTGCCCTCCACCCTTCCCCATGGTGGAAGTCATGGGCTGTCCTGCCGGTGGAGGCCCCCACAGGACTTGGGACTATAGCAAAACCGTGGGGATGCAGAGGACTGTCAAGATGGGCTCTGATCTTGGGGACCTGCCCTGAATCCTCCCGATGACCCCAGTGATCCCATCTGTCATCCAATGTGCCCAGCACTCCAAATGGAAGAGGCTGTGGAATCAACCCTTCAGCCACACTGCCTAGATACAGAACGAAGCTGTCATGGGGCCTCCCCACAGAAACGTAGCCAAAACTGGCATTTATTCACAAAAACAGCATGAGCACTGGGTTCTACTCACTCAGCAGTCTGCATTCTCTCTTTCAATACTCCAGTTCCCTCCTAAGGGAAATCATCTCATTTCCACTTCACTCAAGGGGAAGATGAGGCAAGAAGAGGCCAGCAGCTTTTGAAGTCCTTGGAGCACCTGGGCAGCTGCTCACACCCGCCTATCCCTGGGTGCTGCAGGGTCACGGGAGAGGACACTGACACACGGCCCCGGTGTACCCCATGACAGGGACAGAGAGGCTGAGTAAGCAGGTAGGTGGCACCATGCACTCCATCACATGGGTCCACCCTGCTCTTGGTCTCATTAAGCCTCTGCCAAGCAGAAGAAAGGGAGCAGTCAGCTGGGAAGTCACTGTGATGCTCTTGGCTATCACGGGGTCAGTCGAGGGGGAAACAAAGCAGCATTTTCAAAACCTCTTCTTAGAACACAGGTGTGGGAAGAGGGGGATGTGTCTCTAACCTGACTTGAAGAACATGCATGAACATAGAGTGGTCTTTGGCCAGCGTGACATGGCCAACAAGAAACACTGACAGGAGGGTGGAGCAGCCAGTGAGAAAATGTCCTCCACAGCTAAGGACATGGGACCCAGCCATCTCACTGGCCAAGAGTAAGCAGACCTGGTTGATGCTGTAGTGACAAGTGTCATGGCCAGCCCAACCCAGTTGCAGTCCCCAGCTGCCTGGTAGAGTCCAGGGTCTCTGTGTGGTTCCCTCATAGCCATGCCCACCACCCTGCCCAGGATGCCATCCAGGAGAGAATCCTACCGGGTCCCCACAGAAACCCATGTCACCCCGCCCTGAGAAAGGGCCGCCTGCATCCCCACAGGAGAGGCTGCAGCCCCGCCCCACCCAGATGCTGTGCCGATGGTGACTGTGGCCTCAGCTGGAAACACAGCCAGCACCCAGGTTCTCTCTAGAGCCCAGGATATCCAGCAGCCGCTCTAAGATCTTCAAACTGAGGCTGCTCAGGAAACCCCTCCTTGAAAGGGAAGAGGGAACCTAGCACCTTGTTCCTTGTCAAAATGGGGAAAGGAGGGATTTAAAACCAGGGAAACTGAGGCAGTATGTGCATACCAGAAGTAAGTCCAATCCCTGGAGCATCCAGAAATTTCTGTCCACTCAGAGGGGCAGTATAACTGAGACACTAAGGAATTTTGGGGGGTGGGGTACCAGGGATCGAACTCACAACCTCATGCTTGCCAGACAGGCATTTACACCGCTGAGCTAAGTCCTCAGCCAGGAAATCTTTCCTGAAATCACTTAGGCTGTCCTTTTAAAGAATTTCTGGACAGTAGATGTAGTGGCACACGCCTATAATCACAGCAGTTCAGGAGGCTGAGGCAGAAGAATGGCAAGTCTGAGGTCAGCCTGAACAACACAGCAAGACCCTGTCTCAAAAAAATTTTTTTTTAAATTTTTTATACACACAGAAAACTGCTAAAGCAGAAAACTAAACCTTTTCACCACCCACCAAGTCTGAGGAGAGCACTGCCAGTGCTTTGGCACATCTGCTTGTCTAGTTGAGATCACATCAAAGGTACCGCTTCCTTCTCATGTAACATTACTCCACCAGGACCCTGCGTCCCAAGGAAACTCTCAAGAATGTCATCCAGTGGCCTGGACCACCACAGGACATCACCACCTCTGTTCAGTACAGCCCATGCCTCAGCTGCCCCCTTCCAAGCATCAGGCTGCGTGCCAGGCAGAGCACAAAAACCCACGAGTGACGGCACGGCTTCGTGAGAGTTCACTCCCAAGGTCCTCAGTGCACGAGTGGTGCTTGGCCGCCCTTTTTGGAATCTTTTCTCTTAGATACTGCCATTGTTACAGGAATAAAAAGAGCAACGACTCCCTGACTGCAGGAGTGCCACCTGGTGGCAGGACAGGATCACTGCGGGGGGGGCAGCCTGGACAGAGAGGGATGGGTGGTGTCACAAATTCCAGCCCTGGGCTGAAGTGTTGGGTGTTCCCTGGATTCACTGTGGCCATGTGCCAGCTGGCCACAGAGTCCAGGCTTGGCTGAGGCTGCCAGCTCCTTGTGCCGTCTCACTACATCACCACATTCTCCCAGTTGTCACAGTCTGACAACCAGGGTACTCGGCCACGCGACCTACACCAGGCTGGGATACAGGATCTGAGAGACAAGAAAGTGTTGGAATGTTGTGGTTGCAACTCCTCCCAGCAGCACAAGCAGCTGGGTATCTCCAGGGAGGACGTTCAGTCCAGAACCAAAGCACATTCCAGCAGGCCCAGAAAGGATAAGAGGGGGAAGTCCTGACTGCTCAACACCATGCAGTCCTGGAGGCCATCCTTAGGGAACACCCCACTGAAATCAGAGCTAACCGCACTTCTGACTTTCTCTGAACTCACAGCTTTCCTCCTTATGTGTGGTTTGAATTCAAAGGACGCAGGACCTGGGCTTCTATAATGCGCCACGGATGGTGAGCTCTTAGGGTTTGAATGACAAGTCAAAATCTCCAAACCAGTGATGCACAAAAAGGAAGATGAATGAGGAAATGAAACATGAGACCCAAGTGATGTAGTAATCCCCCAAACCTGGCCAATTGCACTTCCCAGGTGAAGAAGCTCCCTGGTGCCACATGGAGGTTCCCTAGACATTTATATGGAATCCACCGGAACTGCACTGCATCACACACAGCGTAGGAGACGAGGCCAGAAAGGACTGTGCCTGCTCAGCACGAGTGGCAGAGGGGGATCTGAGACAGAGAGGGGTGCAAGGCAAGGTCTGTGTTCTTCAGGAACTGGTGATGATGAGAAGCATCCTGAGAGGGTCACCAGGAGGCTCAGTGGCAGGAAAGCCACACAGCTCGATGTGGGCTGAGCCCTTGAGACAGTCATGCCCCAAAGCTGGGTCCCTGGAACTTACGAGCCTTGTGCTCAGAACACTTCAGAGATGCTGGGCCTGTGAGAGCAGCAGTCTCCATAACCCCACACAAGCATCACTCTGGGTGGTCCTGTGGGTCGTGTGGCAGTGTGGCCAACCTGGTCTGAGATTTGTATCCCTGGCCAGGGTTTTCTAAGACACCCCCCCCCCTCCAGCACTGCTGCAGCTGGCTCCCAAGTCAGGAATAAATGCCCTGTACAATAGAAATCCCTGGTGCCTGGCCCGACTGAGTGCAGGAACCTGGAGAGGAAGAACACCCCAAACTCAGAGACCCTCCCAGGAAGGTGACATCTGTCCTGGGATACTGTCCTGCCCTCCTTCAGCTGTTGGGCACCAGAATAAGGTACTCAAGCATCCAACAGCATCTGACCTGGTTCAAAGGGGAGAAGTCGCCCTGGGATGCTGGACACTGAGATCCCTAGACCAGTGGGGAGAGAGTGGACAGGTGCAAGCTGGCATTCGTGGCTCTGCTGTGTGCTAACCGCATGGCTCTGAGCTTTTAATCAGCTATATGTGCACCTGTCCTAGGGTGTCTTCAGCCACCACACAGGGAATCCACTAATTCACCAAGCACGAAGGGACAGGATGGCTTTGGGCCCTGTGAGGCAGTGTGGAGAGCAGTGCTGCTCACTTCACAGGCAGGAAGAGAAGGAGAGGAGGAGCTGAGGCCCCAGTGTCCTCACCAAGGGTCCCCACTCACCTGGGGGCTCCGGCTAGGCTGCACCACCTCTCAACAGCACTGTGATCTGGGAACGAAGCCTTGAACACATCAGCTATCCATATCTAAACTGCAGCAGTGAGGGAAGGGGGTGTGCTGGTGCACACCTGTAATCCCAGTGCTCAGGAGGCTGAGGCAGGAGGACTGCAGTGGCTCAAGGCCAGACTCAGCTACATAGTGAGATCCTGTCTCAATCAATCAATCACCAATCAATTAACAAGCAACTGTAGTAGAGATAATGCTGAGCTCTGGGTCCAATTTTATCTGCTGGAGTGAAAGTCAGTTACCTTCAGGGAGTTTACCCCTCAAAGATATTCTGAAAGTGTCGGCTAAGACAATATATTTAAGTCCCTGGAATATGTTCAGTGATAGGCAAACAAGCCGCATCTATTAAAAAATAATATTTCATAAACATTTTCTTGAAATAGTGTACATTCTTGAAATACTGTGCATTTTTCATGCATGCTAGGCAAGTTCTTCACCACTAATCCATGGCCTCAGGCCCATGCATTTCAAAATGCAAGGATGAGAAGCAGCCAGCTTGACTTTTTTCTTTTGAGACAAGGTTTCACTATGTTACCCAGCCTGGTCTCAAACTCCTGGGCTCAAGTGATCCTCCTGCTTCAGCCTTCCGAATAACTGTGATTATAGGCATGCCTAGCTTCAGCTTGATGAATATTTACAAAATGAACATACACACCCAGACATACCCTTGTAACCTGGAAGCACCCCCACCCCATTCAGACACCTTCATTCTAAAGTCCCGGATGGAAATGACTTGGCATGTTTTGAACTCAATTTGTATCACACTGTGTGTCCTTTGTGAATCTGGCTTCTTACCTCCATGTCATGTGTCTCGGGCTCATCCAGGCTTTTCTGTGTAACGGGAGCTGGTGGTTTCCTCTGCTGCTTTTGTTTGTGCTGCTCTACAGTTATTTCCTGTTTGGGGCTGTTAAGTCCCTGTGCACACTCTTTTTTTTTATTTATTTAAAAGAGAATAAAACAAAAGGGGGCAGTACAGAGCAGATCAGAAGAGGACAACATAGGCAACACAGTACTTTACATTAAGACAACTGGACATCAACAGTAGCTAACACCATATCTCTTACTCTGCTATAGTTGAGCATAGTTTCAATTACAATAATATCAAACATAACACAATAGTATAAAGCCATGCATAG
>PVJX010033184.1:0-19867 GCA_004027295.1 Dolichotis patagonum
ATTATGTGTAGCCAGCATCTTCTCCATGTCTGTATCTCTGGGAAATCTCCTACCCAGGCACCTGAAATGCAGATATTCTGTGGCTCCTGATTCCTACAGTGGCTCAGTCTGAAACAAATACCCCCTTTCCAAAACGTCTTCTGCTGAATCACTCAGAGGATGCTGCATGGAATTTCTTTGCCAACTGTAATCTGCTATGTGGAATCAGATACTCTCAGAATAAAACCCTATACAGTACTGCAGATGACAGTAAGTTTTTTCATTTGGTAGTGTTTTGTTTTGTTTTGTTTTGTTTTGTTTTGAAGTTCAGCACAACATGGCTGGGCCATTATTTCTCCCTGGAACTAATGACCAATTTCTGGCTTATTTTGTTTTAGCAGAGACATGCCCCCTCTAACCTGTATAGTTGTTTAAAACTGCTTTATTTTACCTAAGTGTGGTGGTGCATGGCTATAATCCCAGCACTTGGAAAGCTGAGGAAGAAGTATTGCTAACAGTTCAAGGCCAATCTGAGCTGACATCTTACAAAAAACCAAAACAACAACAACAACAAAAAAGACAAGACAAAAGAATTACTAGCTTATTGTTATAGCTCTAAGGTAGCATACTGTACAAAGCTCCCTAGTTATGCAGCTCCTTTCTGATTCTCCATAGGCACCTCTGGACACCAAAGGTGCTATTTAGCCCATAAACTCTGTAGTGCACAGGCCTCATGGCACTCACCAGAATTTTGGCTGTAGTGTTGAGTAATTCACTTTCAGGCACCAAAGGCTGGTTGTTGGACAGAGCATGACATGGACCCTGAATTAGCTGGTTCTTCTGTGAGTGGTAAGCAGGGAACTGCTTAGATTGATTTTGTTTTCCTTTCATCATAGGTCTGCCTTCTACAATGAACTAAGCTAGTTCTCCTCCTATGATTTTTTTTTCTTTCCTGCAGGGAGTGGCGTGAATTAGGAGCTGAATGGACTAGAATATTCTTCCTTCCCTCTTTAGCAAGTTCTCTGTTTAATTTCAGTTATGCTCCTACAGGCATGGGTAGATGAAGGCTTGTGCCTTTGTCATGTGATCTGATACTTGAGTTAATTTAGCCCTGTGGATGACGTGGTGTGGCTAGTCCAGCACCCAGGTTTCACGGACTTCTAACAGCCTTCTCAGTCTCTGTTCCTTTCCCTCTGAGAATCCTGACCTCCACTTCTATCTTCTCATTCTGTGAGGATTTAGATGAGTACAGTATGCCACACCCTCTGGTTGTGCCACTTTTCCCAGGCTTTTCACCAAGCTTTTTCTCAGCACTCCACAAAACAACAATACCCTGCCTGTGAACTCTGTGATGCCTTGGACTCTAGGGATTTAGCAGCTTTTGCTTGAATATAAAGGTCTCATGTGCAGGGTCTGAACAATGGACAGTGGCAGGGATATTCCGCAGACAGAGAAACACAGGTGTCGTGATGGGCAATGGCATGTTGTGTTCCTGCTCATGTTACTTTTCTCCCAAGGGCCACATCAGTGGAGACCACTGCTTGCACCTGCAACTCTCTGAACCATGGCTGTCTCAATGCTTAGGCCTGAGCCCTAAGCATGACTGTGCTATTGCTTTTTATTTTCACAAAGGCCTGCTGGTGATTTCTCAGTCACCCTCTCTGAGCGATTCTCTGGAAGTCAGTTACTCTGGGTCCCCAGTCCATGAATATGTCCCTCACTGAAGCCCCTCTCCCCATGAGGAGAGTGGGTAAGCTGGAACCAATCCCAGTAGACAAGCTCTTTCAAGTGCATTAGAGTCCTTCCAGGGGTGATGTGTTCACTAGTGGCCCTGGCATGTAAGGAGTGCTGGGTGTCAGAGTGGCCCAGCTTCCTTTTCTGCACTCCCCTGATCCTTGGCTTGATTTGGTGAGTTAGCCCTGCAGGTTTCCTAGTTTTCCTTGCCACAATTGCATAAAAGTATCCCTTTTCTTTAGCACTTATTTTTGCCTTCTTTGTCAGAAGTCAAATGGATTTAGGTGAATGAGTTTGTTTCTATGTCTTCTGTTTTATTTTATTTGGCTACATGTCTGTTTTGGTGAAAGTCTTTTGTTTTTGTTACTTGGCTTTATAGTATAGTTCTAAATTTGGTATTGTGTTACCTTGAGTGTTGCTTTTTTCTTCTTAGGTTTGCAGACACTATTCTGAGTCTTATATGTTTGTCTAAAATGCTAGGATTGGATTTTCTAGTTTGGTGAGGAATGTTGTTATTATTTTAGCAGGGAGTAAACAGAATCTTTAGATTAGCTTTGGTAATGTGGCCATTTTGACATATTTCTGCCAGTACATGAACAAGGGAGAATTTTCCGTTCTCTAGTGTCTTCTACAATATTTATTCAGTGCTGTGTATTTGTCATTACAAATGTCTTGCACCGTGTTTGACAGCTTGCTTCCTAGTTGTTTTTTGAAACGTTTGTCAGTGGAATCATTTTTGTTTCTTTCTTGGTGGTTCATTGTGATACAGAAGACAGATATTGATTTTTTTGGTGGCAATTCTGTATCTTACCACTTCATTCATTGTGTTTATTACACTTAACTGTTTCCTGGTAGAATTTTTAGAGCCTTTTATAAAGAATCATTTCTTCAGTAAATTGAGAGAATTTAAATGTCTCCTTTATTATTTGTATACTTTTTATTTCTTTTGCTTGCTGAATTATATGGTTTAAAATTTGAAATACTGTATTGAACAGGAGTGACAAGTGGAGAAAACTGTCTCATTCACAATTTGGAGAATGTACTTTCAGTTTTTGCCATTTCATCATGATGGCATTTGCATTTTTCACACAAAATTTCTTGTAACATATTTTCTACAGGTTTTTTTTTCATGATAAAGGAATGTTTAATATTTTTAAAGTCATTTTCTACATGTAATGAGATAATCATGTGATTTTTGTCCTTGGTTTTATTCATGAGGACTATTACATTTATTCATTTAAATGGGTTGAAACATCATTGAATCTACTTGTGGCACATGCTTGACCATGTTATATGATCTTTAAGGTGGTTAATTTTGTTTTCAGGAATATTATTGATGATATTTGCATCCATATTCACCACGGATATTGCTCAACAGTTTTCTTTATCTGTAGTCTTTTTCACTTTTGGTATCAGGATAATGCTTCATAGATGCAGGTTAATTACTTCATAGAAATAGCTTAGAAGTAGTCCTTCCTTTTTGGTTTTTGAGAATGTTTGAAAAGCTTGGTCATATAACATGGTCAAGCTTGTACCACCAATTGAATCAATGATGTTTCAACCCATTTAAATCAATATACATTATATTCCTCATTAATAAAACCAAGGCAAATGCCACATGATTATCTTATTATATGTAGAAAATAACTTTGAAAATATTTAACATTCATTTATCATGAAAAACACTTTAGAAAATATCTTATACATCTTTCCAAAAATGATAAAAATTCTATGTGAAAAATGCAAATTCCACCATGCTGTAATGGGAAAAACTGAAAGCATATTCCCCAAACTTATGAATGAGACAATTCTCTTCACTTGTCACTCCTGTTCAATATAGTATTTCAAATTTTAAAACATATAATTGAGCAAGAAAAAGAAATAACAAGTACAATAATAAGAAAGGAAGAATTCAACTTTTCTCTATTTCCTGATGATATGATATTTTTTTATTTTAAAGAGAATAAAACAAAAGAGTACAGAACAAGGCATATCAGAACAGAATGATGTAAGCAACACAGTACTTTACAACAAGACAACTGGATAATAACAGTAGCTACTATAATGTCTCATTCTTTGTAATAGTGGAGCATGTCTTCACATCCAATAATATCAAACATGACAAAGCAATATAAAACCATTGAATAGGATGAAAGAATTACAGAGCATTCTGAACCAAATAACAGAAAATGAACAATGGCTACAATAATATCTTATTTTCCATAAAAAAAATTTTATACTATCACATATATTAAAATCCGATAAGACACAACATGATAGAACCAATCAACAATGGCTGCCATAATGTTTTCTTCAAAGTAGCTTATCATAGCATCACAGATAATAAAATCAAACAAAACTAAACAAAAAGATTCCAACCAATGAATGAAAACATTATAAGGCTTCAAAGGAATGTAATGGGGAGCCATGATTACCATATAATCTTATGTACTCATCATTTTTTTGACTAGGGAGACAATGGTATTTATACATAGGAGTTTTGATTTATTTCACTTATAAGTATGGTCTTGAGTTCCCTCCATTTATTTATAAATATCTCAATGTGATCATTCTTTTTGCTGAGTAGTCCTCCATTGTAAGAAATACCACATCTTTTTTATTCATTCCTCAGTTGATGGACATTCAGGTTGTTTCCAAGATCTGGGTATTACAAATTTTGCAGCTGTAAACATGGGTGCACAAATATCACCATGGTATGATGTTTTCAGTTCTTCTGGGCATAAGCCTGGAAGTGGAATATCTGGGCCAAATGGGAATTCCAATCCCAGCTTCTTTTTTTTTTTTAATCAGTTTCAGGGATTGAACTCAAGACCAACACTTGCAAGGCAGGCACTTATGCCACTGAGCTAAATCCCCAGTCGAATCCCAGCCTTTTGAGACATTTCCAGAGTGACCTACACAATGGTTGCACTAGTCTACAATATCAGCAAGAGTTCAGATGAATTCCTTTTTCCCTACAGCCTCTCCAGTGTCTGTGGTTGGTAGTTTGCTTTATCCTGACCATTCTTTCTGGAGTGAGATGAAATCTCAGTGTGGTTTTAAATTGCATTTCCCTAATGACCAATGATTCTGAAAATTTTTCATGTATTTATTTCCCATTTGTATTTCTTCATCTGAGAATTGCATATTCATCCCAGATTCCCATTTTTAGATTTGGTCTTTGAATTTTGCGTGTCTGATTTTTTTAAAATTCCTTATGTGTTCTAGATAGAAGCCCTTTATCTGAGGGACAGTTAACTAAGATATTTTTTCCCAAATTTGTGAGTTTTCCTTGCACTCTGCTGGTGATTTCTTTCAACATGCATAAACTGCTTAATAAGACATGATCCTAGTTTTTCACTCTGGGAAGTATTTCCCTTGCTACTTTATTCTTGTTCATGAATTCAATACCTACCCCTATGTCTTCAAGATTTTTACCTACTTTGTCTTCCAAAAGATTTAGTGTTTCTGTTTTAATATTTAGGTCTTTGATCCATTTAGACTTTAGTTTCATACATGGTGATAGGCATGGGTCTAGTTTTAGTATTCAGCATATGAAAAGCTGATTTTTCCATCACCATTTGTTAAAGAGACTATTGTTCTTCTGGTGAATGTGTTTTGCCCTTTTATCAAAGATAAGGTGATTGAGTGTGTTTGTAGTTGTAGTTGTATCTTCTAATCTATCCCATTGATCTTCAGATCTGTTTTTATTCCAGTACCATGTTGATTTTATGACAATACATTTGTAGTATAGTTTCAAGTCAGAGATTGTGATTTTTCCTGCCTTGCCTTTGCTGGCCATTCTTTCTGGGTTGAGATGCCTCCTGCCTTACCTTTGCTGCTTAGAATTGTCCTTGACATTCTAGGTCTCTTCTGGGTCCAGATGAATTTTAGGAGTGATTTCTCTTATGCTAGTGATATCTATGAGGTATTTTGATTAGGATTTCATTGAATATGTATAACAACTTTTGGAATGTGGCCTTTTCACAATATTTATTCTGCATATCCATGAACAAGGGATGTCATTCCATTTTCTGAAGTCCTATATAATTTTTCCTGAATAGATCTTTTACTTCTTTCATTAGATTATTCCTAACTATTTCATTTTTTTGGATGTCATTGTGAAGGTTGTGGCTTCTCTTATTTCTCTCTCAGTGATTTTGCTGTGAGAGTATAGGAATGCTATTGAATATTACTATTGACTTTGTATCCAGCCACATGTTTGAATTTATTCATTATATCTAGGAGTCTTTCAATGGAGTTTTTGGGGTGTTCTATGTAGAGTATCATGTCATCTGCAAATAATGATAATTTAACTTCCTGTCTTTTCTCCTTCTATTTCTCTGTCTTGTCTAATTGCTCTGGCTAGGTGACCCAGGGAAAGTTGGATACCTAGGCTACTGGTGTTTGAGTTTCTGGGGAGCTACCAGGGTTACTGGACTGGGCCCAGAAGATTTCATGGCCTCAGTCAACCATGCCCAATGGCCTTCTTTCAGTTCAGGATGCAGAGACCATGCATGAGGACTCTGGGCTCACTTGGGCCTGCATGGCTAGAGCTTAAGACCAACACTGCCAGTGGTTGAGTTCATATCTACCCCCCCAGTACAGGGGATTGTGCCCTGGGGGTTCTACCAGCCCCAGTTCTCCACACCCAGCTTCCACCTCTCAATTTAAGGAGCCAAGTGCCTGCAGGGGAGATGAGACTGTTCCAGCAGATGAGTGTGCAGGAGGTGATTCACCACACACCAAGAGGAAGCTTTGGAACACCACTCAAACTAAGGAAATAAACAAAAATGACAAGGAAGGCTCAAATCTCCAGTCCATCCCAAGAAACCTAGGAGCCATCTACACAGAAGAAAATAGAAGCCATATACCTGAAATGTCAAAAATGATATCAACTGAAATAAAGAAGCAACTAAGGAAAGATATGGAGAAATTCAAATCAGAAATATTTGCTCAGGTAAAAGAAGAAATGATAAAAGTAATGAAAGAAATAGTGAACACATCTAGTGAAGACACAGCTAAAAAATTAGAGGAAAAAAGCAAACAGATAGAATCCCTGAATGAACAATATAAGAAACAAAAAGAATACATAAAGTAGATTCAAAGAGGTATACAGGAAATCAAAAATTCTATTGAAAGCTGCAAAAACCACCTCAATGTAAGTGCATATAGAATTTCAGACCTCGAAGATAAGATCACAGCTAGTAAACAGGAAAGGAAAGATCTTTTAAAAATAACAAGGAATCAGGAAACAACAACTCAACAGCTGCAAGATGATAAGATTAATAGGGATAAAGGAAAAAGAAGGGGACAGATCAAATGATATCAAGAGAATATTTACAGAATAGCTGAAAACTTCCAAAACATGAGAAAGGAAACTAACATTTGGATTAGTGAAGCATATAGAACTCCAAATAGCCATAACCAAAATAAAGCTACACCCAGACACATAATAATCACCATCCCAGAAATCCACCATAAGAACAGAATACTAATTGTTCTGGTGAGTTTTTCAGTTACTATGTTGAAGAGGAGTGGTGTTAAGGGACTTCCCTGTCTTGTGCCTGATTTTAACATAAAGACTTTCAGTTTTTGGCCATTTAATATGATGCTGGTTGTTGGCTTGTCATAGATGGCCTTTATCATATTGAGGTAAAGATCATCTGTTCCAATTCTCTGTAAAGTTCTTATCATGAAGGAGTGTTGGACCTTATCAAAAGCTTTTTCAGCATCTATAGAAATGATCATTTGATTCTTATGTTTGAACATATTCATATGGTGTATTATATTTGTTGGTTTAGGAATGTTGAAACATCCCTGCATTCTTGGGATGAATCTCATTTGGTTGTGGAGTCTAATCTTCTTGAAGATTTGCTGCATCCTGTCCATTAATATTTTACTGAGAAGTTTTAAACCTATGTTCATTAGGGAAATGGGCCTTTAGTTCTCTTTTGTATTTTGGTCTTTCTCGGGTTTTGGTACTACAGCAATATTTGCTTCCAGGAATGACTTAGGAAAAATTATTTCCCTTTCAGTTTCATTTCATAGTTTGAGGAATTTTGCCATGGTTTTTTTTTTTTTTAATTTCTTGTCAAATTCGGCAGTGAATCTATCTGGACTTGAGCTCTTCTTGGTTGGTAACAGCTTAATTACATTTTCAGTTTCATTAAAGGAAATTGGGCTATTTCAGAGATTTACATCTTCCTAACTTTGGTATTTCATATATTTCTAGCAATCTGCCCCTTTCTTCTGTGCTATCAAAACTATGAGAGCAGATGTTCTCAAAATAGGTATTGAAGATCTTCTGTATTTCCATAGAGTCTGCAATGATTTCACCCTTTCATTCCTTATTACATGAATTTCAGTTTTTTCTTTCCTTTTTTAATAAGATTAGTGAGATATAATTATCAGTTTTATTCTTTCAAAGAGCCAACTCTTTGATTCATTGATTCTTTTTAATGTTTTCTTAGTCTCTGTTGCATTAATTTCTGCTCTGATATTTATAATTTCCTCCCTTCTCTTGGCTCTGGGCTTGAATTGTTCTTCTTTTTCTAGATGTTTGAGATATAGCATCAGGTTATTTATTTGTGTTTGTTCTGTTTTCCTGATGTGGGAATTCTTTGTAATAAATTTTCCTCTGAAGACTGCTTTCATTGCATCCCACAGATTCAGGAAATTTGTATTTATATTTTCCTTTGTTTGTGGTTATTGTTTAATTTCTTCTTTAATTTCCTGTGTTACCACTGATTGCTCAAAGGTACATTATTCAATTTAGATGTGTTTGTGACATTTTTGTGGTTTCTTTTATCATTAATTCCTAGTTTCATGGCACTATAATTCAATACATTCATTGGATAACTTAAATTCTTTTGCATTCCCTTAAGTATCTTCTGTGGTCTAGTATATGGTCTATTTTAGATAATGCCCCATGTACTGCTAAGAAAAATGTATATCCTGATGTTTTTGGATGGAACACTGTATACATCTATCAAATCCATTTGTTCACAGGTGTCATTGAGTTCTGTTATTTCTTTGCTAATTTTTTTGTCTGGTTGATCTGTCCCTTTGTGTCAATGGCATGTTAAGGGCTCCTGTTACAACTGTGTTATTGCTTATTTGATTTTTCATTTCTGTTATACTTGTTTTGTATAGCTGTGTGGTCTGGAATTTGCTGCATATGTTTAAGATTTTTATCTCTTCCTCTTGAAGTATTCCCCTAACTAGTATGTAGTGACTTTCTTTATCTCTTCAGATCATTCTTGGTTTGAAGTTCACATTGTCTGAAAATAGAATAGCTACTCCTGCTATTTCTGGGTTCCAGTTGCTTGAAGTACTGTTTTCCATGCTTTGAATTTCAGTCTATATGTTTCTTTTTGGGTGAGATGGGTTTCTTGTAGACAACATATAGTTGGATGTTGTTTCTTGATCCATCCTGCCTGTCTGGTTCTTTTAATTGGTGAATTGAGACAGATTACATTAATGGTTATAAGTGTTATGTATTGTTTTTTTTTAATATGTTATCATTCCACCATTGATTCTTTACCTTTCCACTGTTTGTCTTCCTTGTTTAATTGTTGTTTTGTATATTGATCTAGAATGTCTTTCAGTATTCTTTGTAGGGTTCATTTGGTGATCATGAAGTTCTTCAGCTGTTCTGTGCCATAGAAGTATCTTCTTTCTACATCCATTTTGAAGGACAGTTTTGCAGGGCACACCATTCTGAGTTGGAAGTTGTTGTCCTTTAGGATATGAAATACTTCACTCCAGGCTCTTCTTGACTTCATTGTTTGTGTTGAGAAGTCTGCTGTGATTCTGATAGGTTTTCCTTTATAGGTGATCTGTCTTTTCTCTCTAACAGTTTTTAATATTCTGTTCTTATGTTGGATTTCTGGGATGTGATTATTATATGTCTGGGTGTAGTTTTATTTTTTATGACTATTTGGGGTTCTGTATTCTTCAGTGATCCATATGTCAGTTTCCATTCTGCTGTTTGGGAAATTTTCAGCTATTACTTCTATAAATAGTCTCTTGATATCATTTATTTTGTCACCTTATTGTTCATTTATCCCTATCAATCTTATTTTGTTTTTATTTGCATCATCTTGCAACTCCTCAATTCTTATTTCCTGATTTCTTGTTATTTTTAAAAGACCTTTCCTTTCTTGTACCCTAGCTGCAATCTTGTCTTCAAGGGCTGAAATTTTATCTTCACTTTCATTGAGGCAGTTTTGCTAACTTTCAATGTAGTTTTTGATTTCTTGTATATCTCTTTGAATCTGCTTCATGCATTCTGTTTGTATCTTATATTGCTTATATAGGTTTTCCATCTCTTTGTATTGATCCTCTAATTTTTTTAACTGTGTCTTCTTCAGATGTGTTCAGCAGTTGTTTAATTTATTTTATCATTTCATCTTTTACATGGGAGATTATTTCTGCTTTGAGTTCTTTTATAGCTCCCTGGAGTTGTTTCTTTATTTCTGTTTATATCATTTAAGACATATCAGGTGAATGGCTTCTATTTTGTTCTATGTGCATGACTCCTGGATTCTGTTGGATTGGGCTGGAGGTTTGAGATTGAATTTTGGTCATTCATCTTGTCATTTTCCTGTATTTCTGGGTTTTGAGCAATGTTCCAAAGCTTCCCCTAGATGTGTTGGAAATCAGCTCATATACCCTTGGCTCTTGGAATTCACATGACCTCAGCTCCCTTGATTGAAAGAAGGTCATTACCTGTGGTCCAGTCAGGCCAATGGAATTTCTGGTGCCCCTTCTGTGGTTTTGGGAGGCTAGGGGAACTCCTAACTGCTGGGAACAATGATTTCAAGTTCTCCACAAGCCAGCCCAGATGCATGGTAACTCACCTTGCCCATGATAACATTATTAGTGCTGGTTCAGACTCTGGCTTGGCCCATATAACTGGAACCAGAGTGACCCTTATGCCTTATTTTAATCCGATACAGCTCTTTGGAAAATTCCTAAGGATTTGCTCTTCAGTGTCTTCATCTACAGGAAGGAGTAATGTGCTGACCCTGAGACAAGAAAATTTCCTTATTCACACCAGATCCTTAGCAGAAGTTGGCCATAGGCAAGTCATATATGAAATCTTTAGTGGATGACAGCTAGTGAGAAGGCAGAGGACTGTGGGATACTGCATTTGCAATCAGAAATTCTAATCATTACACAGATTTGAAAGGAGCTTCCCACTTGAAAGAAGAGCTCCTTCATCTCTCTGATGCAATAGAGTGAGTCAAAGATTAGGAGCCTAGGGAGGTGCAATAGGGCAAAATGGATCTCTGTGAAACTTACCAGCAGAGGAAATAAAAACTACTTCAATATCCACACTCTATGTATCAAGTAAAAATGACATCTTCTTTTATCATATCTGCACAAGTAAAATCTTCACAGTATGCAGATCCTCTTGCTGTGCTTGTGACTGAATCCAAAAATGGACACATTGTCACTTTGAGGATTTAAGGAGGAAGTCATCACACCTATTCTAGAGAATTACAGAATTTAAAAATTGGCTGAGGAGAAAACCTGCAGGTAGCAGTGAACTGGAGCATTCCTTATATGTGTTAATACTGAGGCAGCAAAAAACCATATCCATTCCTAAGAACAGAATGCAATTGGAGAGGAGGTGCAGAGAGGAAGGAATGCCTGTGTGACAGCATGAATGAGGTAAAAAATTTGAATAAAATTCTAGTGGGTCTGGTTTGGAAATCCAGACAGAATAATGGCACTCTGTTTAACAACATAAGGTATATCTAATTTTAACTCTATTCCACTGTTTGTTTATCCATTCACACAGAGTGACATTTATTTTCTGTATGGAGCAGTTGTGATTGAAATAGCTATAAAAATTCTCATGTTAACTTTTTTCTTTTAAGTAGTATTTTTCTTTAATATTTTTTGATTCTGCTTGAAATAATATTTAAACATATCAAAATTACACTTACTTTGGGATATCATGTGATGTGAAAATATATGTGGGAACTATATAAGGCTTAAGAAGAGTTGAATTGTTTACTTCATTGAGAAGGATATTTTATGATATCATTAAATTCCTTTCTGCTAGATTTTTGTAATAAATAGTACAGTACTGTTAGATGCAGTCACCCTTCTGCTCAGGAGAACCCCCAAAGACCTAGCTCCTATGGGACTGCCCACAGCACCCACTGATGGGCTTCTCCCACTCTTTCTCCCCTATCTTTGTGTCTCATAGTTACCTAGGGCCTGTGGGTCTCATGGCTGTGCTTTATGATGTTGACTTGCTTTGCATCAGCTGTCTCAGTGTCTTCAATTTAGGTTTAACATTTTGGGTTCCCACTAACAGAGGGTGGCAACTGTGCTGCTCAGCATGTCACTAGCTGGAAGGACATGGCCCTGAGACCTACCTTCACAAATGAGGCTCCACTCTCTAACAGGTCATTCAGCTGAGGCCTCATTAATGGAGAAACCCTTTTAACATGTTCATGTCTTCTTAAACCTATCACAGCTGTAGGCCTCACATTTTTAAATTGCTGCCCTGGGAGTCAGGACCAGGCGTGAGTTAAAGGACTCATTGAAAGTCCAAACACTTGCTCTGGAGCAAAGATGGATACCATTTTAGAGAGGAGTGCCCAAAATGCAACCCAAAACACTTCTTCATATCAAACTGTCAGTACTACCATTAAACCTTAATACTGAAGTTTTAGTTTAGGAAAAGTATTCATGCACTAAATTCCCTTCATTTAAAGAAACATAAATACTACATATACCATATGTTCATTAACGTTGCCTAGGATTTGCGCAGCTCGCTTGTCCAGCTTTATACCTAAGAGCTGAATAAAGGTCCATTTTGTGGGGATTTGAATTATGTTGCTCTCTGGATTTGGAAGACAGATTGGGTCCTACCTGTAATTCATCTGGCCTGGGTACCAGGAACTATTCTTGATGCACCTTTAAAGAAGATTTAATATTATGTGTACATATTTGTAGTATATATAGCTCAAAAATGTCTTCTGATTATTATGTGCCTGCTACAAAGAAGATCATAATAACAATTACATTAAGTATGGAGTTTCACTTGATTTTTTAAAATTAAAGTATGTGCCACTAGTAAATGCAAAATCAATGGAAAAGAGATTGTTATAAAATGAACTAAATGTGTATGGTCAGAATTATGAAAATCAGCTTAGGAAGGGAATTCTGAATACATGAACCTGAGGTATCTGTTGTTACATATTCTCCATTATTTAACTAATTTAAATGAGTGTGGATAGAGAGAAAGAGAGAGGGAGGGATAGAAAGAGAGGTGGGAGGTAGTGTTTACCTTGTACCATGTTGTATTTTATGAATTCCTTATTTCTAGGGTCCAAGAGGAAAGTGCAGGCCCAAGTCTTGTTTATGCCCTTGGACAGAAAGTGTTCACTGAAACCCATGGGCTTTGTGTTTAGTTCCACCAGCTGCCCCACTTCCCCTCACTGAGTAAAGGACTTCTAATGGGGCTGGGGCTGAGCTTGGGAATAAGTTACTCTTACATTGCCAAGATGACCAATGGGCTATGTATTTTCAAATCTTATATATAGGGATGTCATGGTTTTAATTTACTGCTCTGAAACCTTTACTTCAGCATTTGACAACATCTCATCATCAGAATAAAACCAAAAAATTCTTTTTTAGATGATGTTCATTGGACTTTTTTTGTCTATTAGAGACATGGTCTCACTCTGCAGTTCAGACTAGCTTTGGGCTCACTTTTATCCCAGGCTGGTCTCACATTTGCAATTGATTCTCCTGCCTCAGCCTCACAAGTGCTAGGATTACAGGAATGAACCACCTTGCCTAGTTAATTTGACATTTAAAAGAAATCTCATTTCACAAGATTTTTAATTTTCCTTGAGATGCCAATGGGTACTCCTTAAGTGAACTTCCCACATAGAAGATGAACGCAGTAAGTACATATGTATGTACATATGCAACTAATTTTAACCAAAAATGTTTACTTGACACCAAATTCATCTGATGGCTATGTATCTCAGGGTCTCCTCAGGTCACAGGATGTTAAAAGAGAAAGAAAATCCTAGAAGCCAAGTGAAAGGCCTCACATGCAAGTTTCCTTTCCTGCACTTGCGCCTGGTGCCCTGTTTTTCTCCCCATGTAAAGAGTGCTGCCTTGTGGTTCTGAGTTGGGAAAGTTTCTGTATGGGCTCACATTGATGTCCCCTCTCTGTGTGTCTGCGGCACTGTGATACAGAGCTGTGTCCTCAGATCTTAGGCCACTCATTTTCATAAAATACATATGTATTATGTATTATGTAATACATATGTAATACATATGTATTATGTATTCATAAAATACAACATTCCCATTTTCCATTTTTTAATCACAGATGGCTCTTCCTTTCCTTCCAAATATTCTTGTCTATCATTTTCACCTGAAAAATATTCCAAAATTATTTTACCATTTATTTTTATCCAACATTCTTTATAAATTTTATTTGTTTATTTATGTATGGATGTATAAATTTTTGTGGTGTGAGCAATCAAACTCATGACCTTGCATGTGCCAAGCAATATCTTATGTCACTGAGCTAAACTGCTGGCCCATAAATAAATAATAAATAATAATAATAATAATAATAATGAAACTCCATAAACTCCATAAATAACAATGTATATTATATGCAGGCAAGCAGAACAGCAAATTGTAATTGACTATCCTGTGCAATTTATATGGAATTATAAAATCATTTTGAGATTGTATGTATGTGGAAATAGCAACATTAATATTGAAGGAGATGTGGAAGTGGAAAGGAAAAAAGCAAGATTTTAAAAGCACAGAAAAGTAGCATGATAAGGAGGAGAAAAGGTGAGATAAAGGATTAAGAAATAAAAAAATAGATTTCAAAAAAATGTAACTGAAAAGAAAAAAAAGTAAAAGAAAAAAGAAATTCCTAGACTCCTGAAAAGAGAAATGGAAATGGGTCAAAAATTTTCTTTCAGCCAGTAGTTTTTTTTCCCCTAGGGTTTGCATGACTGAAATTCATGAGTTATGTGGCGACACACTCAGTAACTACAAGAACTGTTGTCCTTTTGCACTCACATGTTTTCAGTGTGAAAGCTGATTTCTTCTCTGCTTTTCCTGCTAGATGTAGTCAGTCAGTAATGAATTTTCAACAAGGGTGACTTTCCCAATCCAAACATCTTAGCTGATTTCTGTTCTCAGAGAAGTCAGGATTCTGAGGTAGGATGATCCCTGTGAGTTCAAGGTCAGCCTGGGCTACATAGGGATCAAAGCAGCCTAAACTTTGTAGTGAGGCTGTGTCTCAAAAAATAGTATGACATAATGCTGAATAAAACATAATTAGACAGCAGGACAGATACTTCAGGTGGTCTCTTCAATTTGGAAGATAAAGTAGCTGATCTCACAGAAAAATGGAGAAAAATTATTGACACAGTATATATGGGGACAACACAGAATTTGGGGATTGATCTCAAGGGGTGACTCATGAAGGACAGAGGGAATGACTCTTGCTGTTCTTTCATACATAAAGGTGGTGACAAGTTATAATATTGGGCTATATGATCCCAAGTAGGGGGAGGAAAGTGCTATTGACATTCTCATAACACAGTAAGGTTTGGTCCAGGAAATGATAGTTAACTTATATATCCTGAGTTCACCAATACACAGACCACAAATGTATCAAAATATCACCAAGAGACTCTTAGAGACATACAATCATTTTAGCTTGTTTAAAAATGAAAATTAGGACCATTCACTTTCCTTATTCCTTATGTCTTTCTTAGAATTTTTTCCCTTTCCATTAATTGTTCATTTTCTTAACCTCTGTTCATCCTAAAACTCATTTCTGTACTTTGTAGAGCATGAACTTGGAGTTACAGACATGTAGCAGGTTGAGTTTTATTCTGTTTAGCATTTGGACATATGTAATAAATTTACTAATATTCCTTGATTGATCTGACTGCTAGGGTTTGATATCTTGCAACTCTATGGAAAGGTGATGTTTAGAGTTCTCTGTAGTATATTTTCACGTGAAATGCTATACAATGGTATTTTCCTGATATCCAGCTCATTGTTAGAAAATATACATATCTATTAATAAATAATTAGACTCTAACTGCTAACTAAAATTCCATAGGTTGGCAAGCATTGTCAGGAATGGGGGACTGATTTCACTGGGACAAATTGGACATCATCATTCTCTATGCTCTAGGGGGCATGTGAAGTGTGTTCTGCATCAGTTCCCTTTCTTATAGGATCTACTGTGAGATGGCAATCTACCTCTTGAAATTCTCCATCCTGACATCTCTCAGACACCCAGGTTGATAACAATGACTCGCAGCCAAGTTGTTTAAATAGCTTGTTGTGATCCTGAAAAAAAAGTGTTGCACCTTGGCATAACTGACACCATCTTGAGCCCTGCAGTTAACTTGTGTCCTGTATTTGACTCCAGAAAATGGAAAATGCTTAGCATACAATCCCATGAGAAAATCACAATGAGCTGTATACCCAGGAAAAACATTGAAATGCTCAACTAAGTAGAAAGATACAGGAGTCAACCAAAAATTAATGTAAGATTCTAGCTAAATTGTTTCCAACAGGATGTCTTTTTGTGGTTCTCTGTTTTAAAAGTTTCATAACTTTCCAGTTCAGGACCACTCGGTGACATTCTGTAATGGGTCCATGAGAGTGGTCACTGAGATCAGCAAAG
The DNA here is from genome assembly GCA_004027295.1 of Dolichotis patagonum. Classification (NCBI taxonomy): domain Eukaryota; kingdom Metazoa; phylum Chordata; class Mammalia; order Rodentia; family Caviidae; genus Dolichotis; species Dolichotis patagonum. The sequence continues at coordinate 16,430 of PVJX010033184.1, forward strand.
TAAATTCCAAATTTATCAGTTTGGCTGCTTAGATTCTTTTATTATTAATAAACCAACTTCAAAAATCCTTTTTTTCTCTCATATTATTTCTAATCATTTTGCCATTTCATCCATTCCTTATTGTGGGAACCATGTGAGATTAGAGAAAAAAATGTAAACTTCCCAAACATTTTCTCCTTCCCAATAACTAAGTTAAACCCATAAAAAATGACCTCTTGTTAACACCAAGACAGGAAATTCATCTTAGATGAGATATACATATATCATCTGTGGGTCAGAATAAACATAAGAATTTTTCCTTTCTAGGAAATCACCTATAAAAGCCTTGTCTTGTTTGCTCAATGGAATTTATTTTTTAAATTTTATGTAAAGAGAAAAAAAAAACAATACAGAAAAAAGGGTAGAAACAATACAGAACCTCAAAAATAACCATAAATCACTAGTTGACAAACCACATACTGTCCTCCCAGAAATAGTTGTTCATGTTACAAAATTAAGGCATACAAAATAACACACAGTGAGGCTGCAAACAGTTACAAAAAAAACAGGATGGAATAAAGCCAATTGAGACAGTATAGTGAAATTGGCACAGAATATCACAGCAGGTCACCAGGACAACAGTAATAGGCAACACTGTATATATCTTGTTGTCTTCACAATAGTTGTTCTTCTACTAGGTACTGTTAATTATGGTGCTCTACCATAACTAGTATCCTATTGTAGAAAAGTAGAGAAAGGGTCAGAATTGCCTTATGTTCAAATTTTCTTCACAAAAGAATTATTATTTGTGCTCAGACTATAATTATGTCATATGAATCTACATAAGTTCATCAGTCTCTTTCTTTCTCATTGATGTAAAACAGAGTCAATTTAATCTAGTAAAGTTTCCAGATGACACTGATAAATACATTAAAGCCTATAGATGACTTGCTCAGACCTTTGAGCTACACTGGAAAGATTTAATATAACTCTTAAATAAAACATTGACTTGTAATGAGAGACAGGCAGAAATACAAGCTACTATTACATCTGTAATGAATATCAGATCATTTAGCAGAGAAGAACAGAAAATACACAGGCAGGGATATAGGAATTTCCCACTCAAGCCCAAGCCGTAACTTTCCAAGACATGTGCTTGCCTAACAGTGGAATGGGACATCAAAATAGGAGACATTTCCATGTATAGGTGCTTGAAGGTCTAAACTCACAAAAATCAAGGCCTTCAATCATTTTAAGTTATCAGTTATTTAATAATAATCTTACATTACATAAAGAATAAACTCTTTTCATTCTTAGATTTTTATAAAAGTCATTGGAAAAATTTATGTCTATAACTCCATCCAAAAGAAGAATATACATGGAATTAAATCTGACAAAGTAAAAGACCTCATCTTGAAAAGTATATCTTTCTAAAAGTTTGAATGAAGAAGATATCAGAAAATGCATTGATATACCTTATACTTGTGGAAGAATTAATGTTTTAAAGATCACCATACTTCCAGTTATTATATAGATTTAGTGCAATCCATAGCAAAATTACAGTAGTGTATCTCACAGAATTAGAGAAAATTATTCTAAAATTTATTTGGAACCAGAAGAGAGCTAGACCTACCACAAATATTTCTGGGAACAAATGCAAGGAAAGGGACATCACAATCTCTGACTTGAAATTAGACTGCAGATTTACTGTGATTAAAACAAAAAAACAACTTGCTACTGGCAGACATGGAGAAAGTCATTGGAATAAATTGCAATATCAGAAATACCTACAAGCATACTCAGTCACTTTATCTTTGAAAAGGGATCGAAGCACTTTCATCTAGAAAAATGTTGACCACATAAATGGTGTTGGAAAATCTGGCTTCCACATACCAAAGGTTAAAACTAGTGATTTTCACCATGCACTAAACTATAATTGAAGTAGCTCAAAGATATAAATAGTGAAACCATCACACTAAATACGCAGGAAGATGGAATAAGACGTGAGGTTCAGTCCCCAAGTCAGGAAGATACACGGGATAAAACAGGAGCCACTACAACAACTAGGGGAGATAGAAAGAGACAGCCACCGAGTCTGCACAAATGGGATTTAACTATTTGGAAGAAAACAAGAGTCAATATGATAGAGAGTGAATATCTCCAATTGTCTAGTTTTGAAATTTTTGTCTCTTACATTGCTTTCTTGTGATCTGTTTTGTTTTGTTTTGTTTTTTTCTCTTTAAATAAAATTATTTAAAAAAATAAAATTTAAAAAAAAAGAAACTAGTGATAGCAAGGAAAAAAATGACTCTGACCCACATGATAGTGATTCAGAAACAGACTCTTCACCCCCAGGGCCACAGGCAAATAGGGCCCATAAGCCGTTCTCTGTAACCGCCCTAAAAGAATTAAAAACATCAGCATCTCAATATGTCCCTACGAGGCTTTTACCCTTGTGCTCCTAGATTCCTTGACCCAAGGTTGGATTACACCTAATGATTGGAGAGATTTAACTAGAGCTACACTCTCAGAGGGCAATTATCTGCTTTGGAAGGTTGAATTCCAAGATCAATGTGAACTTTTAGCCAAAGAAAATGCTAATCGAAAAAATTACTATACCCTTCCCATGTTAACAGGGACAGACCATCATGCAATGCAACAGGCCCAAATGCGATTTGAGGCAGGCCTTTTTGCACAAGTTACCCTAGCAGCAACTACAGCCTGGAAAAAGCTCCCCTCTGGTGGTGGAGTTGCTTCTTCCCTCACAAAAATTAAACAAAAGAGCCTTTGTGTGACTTTGTTGATCACCTCCTACAGGCAACTGAGCATCTTTTAGGCTCCTCTGAGAACAATCCTGATCTAATCAAACAATTGGCTTACAAAAATGCAAATTCTGCCTGACAGGCTGCAATTAAATCACACAAAAAGAAAGAAGATCTTTCAGGTTATATTCATTTGTGTGCGGATATAGACCCTGCATATGATCAAGCTCAGGTCACAGCTGCACATACGGCTGCAGCTGTAAAGGAGATCCTCCTCACACATAAACAAGGAGGAAAGACAAATAATGGTAAATGTTTTAAATGTGAACAGATGGGCCATTTTGCCAAAGACTGTCTAACTGCCCCAAAGCCTCAACATAATAATCCAAGACCAAAGCCTACAAGTTTATGCCCTAGATGCAGGAGGGGATATCATTGGGCCAATGAGTGTAAGTCAAAAACAGATGCCGATGGCAACCCCTTCCTCAGCAGGGAAACAGGAATCGGGGTCAGCCCCAGACCCCCAATTTGAGGCAGACCCCCGGGGCTATAGGGTTTGTCCCACAACAAAACAACCCAACACAAAACAATCCATTTCGGACCTCCTCCGTGCCACACCAGGAAGTGCAGGACTGGACCTCTGTTCCACCTCCAACACAGTATTAACTCCTGACATGGGCCCACAAGCCATTCCTAC
>PVJX010033185.1:0-19868 GCA_004027295.1 Dolichotis patagonum
GTGCACCTCTGGGCTCAGGCAGCAGTAAGGACCTTGCCTTGAGCAGTGAACTTGAACTATGGTCTGGAGTAGTGGAGGCAGCAGGCAGGGATGACCCAGGGATTTGCATCTCCAATGCCCACCTGAGGAAGCACTGGACACAATGTGCAACAGTGCCCTGCCAGTTCCCAGGACCTGGAGCCCCGCAGAGCAGACCTAGACTGCTGTACATGTTGCCACCCTGTGCTGTGAACTATGGAGAGCACATGTGTGCTGCCAGACTGCTGGGCACTGTTTATTTAGACACAGATGCATAGATGAATGGATGAACATACCCGGGCCCAAGGTGGAGGTGGCAGAGCCTGTGGGGTGGGGCCAGGCAGGGACAAACCAAGTCACTTTCGTGTCTTATACTGGAACAGGCTTGCTACTATCACCCTAAGCTCCCTGTCTCTGTTATTTTTCCCGTTGCTGAAACAAAAATACCTGATCCTAAGTTAAAGGAGGAAAGGTTTATTTAGGTTTATTTAGCTCACAGTTTGCAGAGGTTTCAGTCCATAATCAGCTGGCCCCAAGGCAGGGTGGCACATGGCAGAGGGGCAACAGTTCATGGCAGTGGAAAACAGCACAAGCAACAAGAGCAAAAGGGGAGGAGCATGGAGAGAAGACTCTTTCTGTCCCTTATATTGTATGCAGGCCACACTCACTTGGGTGTAGCACTCACAGCCACAATCCCAGCACTGGACCATGAATCAATTCTGAGCTCTAGAAGCCCACCCCATGACTGCAGGAGGCTTTGGGGGACATCCAGACACAAACATAGCACTCCCTTACTGGGATGTTACCGTGGGTCACCCCAGTTGCCTCAGATCCCATTTGCTATTTCTGTAAGATGCAGACAGTCGTGCCAATCAAAAATTCTGTCACTGTAAAACCAGGGCTCTGCCAAGCATTGTGGCACAAGCCTGTAATCCCAGCATTCAGATGCTGAGGCAGGAGGGTCTTTATGAGTTTAAGGTCAGCCTGAACTATATAGCAAGACCTTGTTTCAAGAAAATAAAGCTGGACCCCTGCCATCTGCAGCTGCGGTCAGCAGTGTCTCCTGCTGGACACCAGTGGGGTTCTCTGGGACAACTTGGCTGCTGTCCTCTGCTCAGACCTAAACCCAAATCCTTCTGTGGCTCTGACAGAATGTGTTTGACTAAATTCTGGCCTTCTGTTCATTCCTTCTTCTTTCTCTTCCTCTTTCCTTTCTTCAGCCTTATTTGCAGAGAGCCGGCTGTCTCAGCAGCTCCACCCAGGTCTCTGTCCTGAGCCCCTTCCTCCGTACCCACCCAGGGCTCCCCTGCCAGGCACCCTGTCACAAGCTTCTCTGTGAGAAACGTGTGGGGTGCTGTGTCTGCCCATGGAAGCCTGGCCACGGGAGCTTGCAGACCAGCCCTGCCCAGCTGTGCCGCAGCAGCTTTCTGGTTCCATGAGGAGCAATTGCTGGGCTGCTGCCTTGGGTGGGGACAGGACAGACAGGAGCCTGACAGATACCCCAGGGAGGCACCGACCCAGGGCTCCCTGCTGTGAGCTCCACACTGGCCTGGTGACACACAGTGACTGTGACTGTTGCTGCCACTGTCCTAGCTGCTGTGCCTCCGCAAGCATAGCCCGGGACAGGTCACTCTTCCCTGGGCCTCACGTCCACTGACCTGGGAGCTGGAGCCTGCATAGATGCCATCAGGAAGGGGTGGGGGTCCGCAGAGCTCCCCAGAACCAAGCAGGCTTGTCTTCCCCTCAAGACCCCTGCTAGAGCCGGCTCTGTCACGAGCTGGACTGAGGGGCAGATGCTAGACCTCCAGCTGGACGCAGTCCTGCCTGCCACTCCTCCAGCCCTCAGAAGAGCCAGGGCCCCATCTCAAGCACACCCACATCCCAGCTCCAGAGCGCAGCCCCTGGGCACTGCCCTGTCCCTGAAGGAGGAGACTCAATGGGGCCAGGGAATCACCCTGATGTGGAAGGGGCCAAGGATAGACACTGTGGGCCCCAGGACCCGCTCCTTCCCCTTCTTCCCACAGGAGTCACCCCACCTCCCAGATGAATCAACCTCGGGCGCTGGGCATGGCCCTAGAGACCAGGGAGAGGTGGCAGCAAGGTCAATCACAGGAGGAGGCAGAGTGACGGCCAGGGCAATGAAGTCTCACCCAGGAAAAGCCGGGAGGGCAGCGGCCAGGGGCTGCCCTGATGTGTGCCGTGGGGCAGGCACCTGCCACGCTCGGGGCCCAGCACAGGGTCAGCTGGATGGGCCTCTGCCACTAGGCACCACCGCGCCCCCAGGAAGGGCCACAGCAGCCAGCTAGGTGGCAGCACAGGAAGCCGGTGTGGGTCCCAGGAGCCCCCGCGGCTGTGAGCCTGGAGACCCAGCCAAGGGAGACCCCCAGAGAAGAAGTTGCGGGACCCATGGGAGCTCACGGCCAGCAGGATGTGGGGTCGCTGGAGACAGCTAAGGGTTGGAGGTGACATGAATGTGGATGGAAAGGGGGACGGTGGCTCCCACCTGTAATGTGGCTCTGGCCACTCTGCTAACAGAGGTGCCGGTCCTTGAGCACAGATACCCCACTGCCCCTCCTATAGGCCCAGTGCCCCGAGGGGTGGAAGATGGAGGACTCGGGGTGCTAGCTGTGCGCCTGAGGTCCTCGCAGTTATGTGAGAGGCAGCAGCTGGAATCCTGCTCCTGAGGGTACCCCCAGTGCCCTGAGATGCCATTTGGCCCACAGAGGGCTGGATGCAACCCACTGCCAGCATGGAGGCTCTGCCCAGCCTCCTCCGAAGGCTTCAGTACAGGGACCAGCTTCCAGGACTCACACCAGAGCCTGTAAATTTGAGGACACGAGCCGAGGCATGAGGAGCCCCCGGTTCCTGCACCCCCTGCTCTATCACAGGAAGCCAAGGCCAGCCCGCTTGCACTTTGGGGTGGCCCTAAAGATAGCTTTGGGGTGCACCCTATTCATGGCGCTCTCTCCAGTGCAGAGGAGCACGTGCCTATGCCCCATGTCACAAGGGCACCAAGGCTGGGAAATTTAAAACTCCAGGACACTTGAGCCTTTCCCAAAAGTTGGGCTGCCCTCCTTTCTGTGGACCCAGATGCCCCAGTGGAGGCACAACCCCAGAGGGCAAACAGAGGGCATGCTGGGGAAGGCCAGGGGCAGACACTGGCCTCAATCCTGCAGGAGCCTGGGGAGGGAGTCACTGGAGGCCTGGGCATCAACCGTGCCCCAGTGTGAGGAGCCATAGGGGGTGGGAAGCGGGAGGCAGCAAAGGGGCACCCCCCCTTCCACAGCTGGGAGCTCAGGTCACAGTGCAGGGTGAGAGAGTCAGGACTCGCCCCTCATGCCCTGGAGCATTTCTGGTCGGGTCGAAGCTCCCTCCGTCTGAGCGGCAGGGTGGGAAGGTCCCTTCTGCCCGCACCAGTGCAGCCCACCCTCAGCCGCTTGGCCCTCTGGTGCACCAAGCACTTACAAAGTCAGACATAGTTGAAGAACAATAAAGGTGTAGATTTTTAAGGTAAACCCCTCCTATCACGGCTGCTAAGAACCACTCGAGAAGGCCGGAGAACAGAGGGAACCCCAGCGACAGTGGGGTCCCCACTAGGGTGTGCAGGATGGCCAGGTGGGACTGGCAGCCTGGAAAAGTCCAAAGCAACAACAGCAACACGAGCCAACGGGCAGTAAGTTAGGGGACCCAGCGCTGCGCGTGGGGGTGCAGACACGCACAGCGGAAGCAGGCGGTGGGACCACAACTGTCTCTCTCTCTTTTATTTATTTTCTTTTTTCTTATCTTTTTTCTTTTTTCCAAATGGATAGGGAAAACTCCAGCCACAGAAAACCAATCCCAACTCCCAAACCTAGAGACCAAGTCCATATAATCCCTTGCCTACTCCTTCATTTGTTCGCTTCGCCCTCCCCTCTGCTTTCCCAAAGCCTAATCACCTTTTGTCCTCCAGCCTTGCTCCCCTTTCTTTTCAGTCACCTCTGTCTTATCCACTCTCCTTCTTAAATCTCCCCACCACAGGTAAAACCTCTCTACCAAGGGAAACACCTGGCATGCAAGCTCCCAATTCACAATGGTTCTGTTATATAATTGTAGATTTTGCTCCTGTGTGTAAGGTACAAAATTAATGGTTACCACAGCTTGTCAGTTTCTATGCTGTGCTTGACGCTATTGTTATTGCTAATTATACCACTTTAGCGAGCTTGTCACATCTGTTGTAATCAGTTGTTCTCCCTTCTGTAATGATGCTGGGAAGCTCTGGGGTAATAACCTCACCACAGCCCAGCACCAAAGAAATGGGGACTGAGCCAAACAGATACCAACATCTGACTCCTGGCTTGAAATTATACTAGGTAGTATCATGTGATAAAATCAGCATGGAACTGGCAAAAAAAAAAAAAAAACCAGGCCTGAGGATCAGTGGAACAAATTTAAAAATGCAGACACAATTACAAACACAGTCATCTAACATATCTTTGACAAAGGAACCAAACATGTCCACTGGAAGAAAGACAGCTTCTTAGTAAGTGGTGCTACATACACTGGCACTCCACATGCTGAACACTAAAAGTAGACCTATGTCTATCACCATGCACTAAAGTCAAAATGGACCAAAGATGTAAATACTACAGCAGAAACACTAAATATACTAGAAGACAAAGTAGATAGCAGTCTTGAAGACACAGGTATAGGCGAGTTCAGGAACAAAACCCAGACTACACGGAAAATACTTCAAAGAATCAAACAACTGGGATCTCATCTTACTAAAAATCTTTTGCACATCAAAAGAAATCACCAACAGAGTGAAAAGATAACCCACAGAGTGGAAAAAAATTTTAGCCAATTGTCCCTCAGACAAAGGACTTCTATCTAGAATATATAAAGAATAGAAAAAAATCAGACCCCTGAAATTCAAAGACCCAATCCAAAATTTGGCATCTGAGATGAATACATACTTCTCAGATGAAGAAAGACAAATGGCAAATAAAAGTATGAAAAAAATGTTCACCATCATTGGTCATTCGAGAGGTACAAATTAAAATAACACTGAGATTCCACCTCACCCCAAAAAGAATGGCTACTATGAAGAAATCAACCAATAACAAATGCTAGAGGGGCTGTGGGAAAAAAGGAACCCTTCTCCACTGTCGGTGGGACTGTAGACTGGTGCAATCACCATGGAAATCAGTATGTAAATTCCTCAAAAAGCCAGGATTAGGACCTGGAGATTTAGCTCAGCAGCACAAGTGCTTGCCTGGCAAGTGCAAGGTCATGAGTTCGATACCCAGTACCCCCCCCAAAAAAAAGACATGCAAAAAGCTAGGATTGGAGGTCCCATTCAATCCAGCTATTCCTCTCTGGCTATCATCCAAGAAGAAATAAAAATATCATAGCACAGCCATATCTGTGCACCCATGTTTATAGCAGCAAAATTTGTAATAGCTATATCCTGGAAATAACCCAAATGCCTATCAACTGAGGAATGGATAAAAAAGATGTGGTATTTGTACACAATGAAGTACTACTCAGCTATAAAGCAGGATAAACTTGAGACTTTTGTAAGGAAATGGATGCAACTTGAGGCCATACTCATAAGTGAAATAAATCAGACTCGCATGTGTAGCCATCATATTGTCTCCCTCGTGTGAGAAACTGAAAAAGTAAATACATTCTAAAATATGCAATAGATATTGTGAAATGGGAAGAAATTGTTCAAAAGGAAAAAGAAAGTAAGATAAGGAAAAGGGAATGTAAGGAAAGGAAAAGGGAGAAAAAATACAAGTTGGTTATACTATTGGTTTCTCTTAGCTCATAGGAAAGAAAGGTTTGTGCTAATATCAATTAGAGAATTTCTACGGTCATATCTTGTACTCTAATATCTACTTTAAAGATAATATGCACTGCATTAGCTATTGTTTATTCTATCATCTTTTATAAAATTTTGTTTTAATAGAGACTGTAGGAGTTACTTGCGGCGGCTCGTCTGCGCGGCCCGAGTGCCGTCTAGGCCGCGGCCGGCACGGGGCTTCCCTGGAGAAACTGCAGGAGTAATAAACCCAAAATGTGTAATTACTATTGTAAAAAAGAGAGGAAAAGAAAGTGCTCTAAAGGATATAACTGCACGTAGGTTTAAGTGTGTAAGATGGATGACCACATTACTGTTTTTGTTAGATTGTTGAGCAGAACTGTTAACAGTCTTACTGTTTGAATGTCTATTTTGTATGCTTTAATTTTGTAACTTGAACAACTATTTCCAAGATGACAGTATATAACTTATCAAGTAGTGACTTCTTAGTGGTTTTTTTGTTGTTGTTTTCTTTTTTTCCTTTGGAATTCTGTATTGTTGCTACCCTTTTTTCTGTTTTGTTTGGTTGGGGTTTTTTTTCTTTTTAAATAAAATTTTTTTAAAAATTTTTGTTTTACCTTTTTTTCATAAAATAAAGAGAGCAATCTTGGAAAATATAAATAAATAGATGAAATAAAGGCGGACTCTGGTTTCGGCACTAAACTGACTGTAGCATCCACCGCAAGGACAGACACGTGGTCTGTTATGAGATTCACTCTGGCCACAGTATGGAATCACATCAAAGTCTCAAGAAGAAAGACACCACATCACCCCTGTAAACCCGGCTGGGCAGTGCTCAGGACAGAATGGAGACCCAAGTCTCTGAAGGCCTGGGCCCTGCCCAGCGTTCTGTGCAGTCTTACACTGCCAGGCGGGGTGCCAGTCGGGGTAGGGGGTGTTTGTCCTCTCAGTGTCCCAGTTCTGGTTCAGACTAGCTATCCAGGCACTTCTAAGTTGGATTAAAAAGGAGAAAAGGGGTGTGCATGGGGATTGAAGGCAGCCTCCCATGGGGACTGAGGACCCCCACAGCTAAGGTCCCTGCAGTAGATGGAGAGATGGAGGAAGGGATGACTCTCCCAGCACCCAGCTAGGAGCCATTCTTACTTTTCTCCCATGACTGCCACAAACACAGCCTGCCTGCCCATCCCTGCAGCCTTCGGCCACTCAGAAGACCCCTGCTGGCCTGCCACCAGCCAGCCCCCGTGGATCCCCCCTGCGGCTCTCCTGATGACGCCGTCCCTTTGCAGCCTCCTGAGCTGGCTCTGCAGGGCCTGGTCACCTCCTCACGTCCTGACAGAAAACCTGGCACCGCACATGGGGATGCCCAGGCCCTCAGGGGTACAGCCTATGTGCTGCAGGAGCCCTAAATGAGGAGTCAGTGTCTTTTCCTAGGGGCGAATTTGCCGACTTACGATTTCAATCTCGAGGAGAACCCACTGAGAAGTACACTAAGAACTGGTAACGCCACAGACCGCCAGCACCAAATGTGGGCAGCAGATAGGGCTGCTGACAGTGAAGGCAGCCAGCAGCACAGAACAGGAGACAGCAATGCAGAACTGAGGCCAGCCAGCGACCAGGAGGGTTCCCAAGGCCTGCAGGTACCTGCCGGCTCCAAACAGCAAGGTCCTAGTCAATCTCCTCATCACTGGGACTCAGTACTCAACGCCTGCCATCGAAAGGCGCAGAGGTTTATTTTGACACTCCGTTTTTAAAGGGTTCAGTCCACAGTCAGCTGCCTCCCAGGCAGGCAGCACGGCAGAGGGGCCTGGTGGAGGAGCGCTGCTCACAGCACGGGGGTGCAGAAAACAGAGGAAAGGAGGAGCCAGGGAGTGAGAGACACCTTTCCAGGTGGTGCCTCATAATCTGCTCACCTTGCCAAGCCCCGCCCACATCTTGCAAGGCTTTAAGAGAACATCCCGATATAACCCTAACACCCAAGGAGGCCACAGTACTACAAGAACCACGGGCTATGCAGCCTCAGGAGGCGACTGGCCTTCAAAGAGCTGTAGCCTGACCCTGCCAATGTGTGATTGCTGTGGGACTGAAGCAAGAACCCTTGGCTGCTGGTGACATCTTGGAAGCCAGCACGGGGACCTTCCCTTCAGAAGGCCCTGAGGAAGAGGGCAGACAACAGTGACAGTCACCAGCAGGTTGAAGGGCCAGCTCCCATCTCATTTCCATCCTACAAGTGACTAAGCGTCTGTGCTTGCAGGACACAGCGGGAGGAGTTAAAACCAGGGACCTGGGTTCCTCAGCAGTCACTTGACAGTGGGGTGCCCCAGGGGACCAGGAGATTTAGCTCACCTCTGTCAGTCTTCCCTGCTCTGGGGACAGGAGATGACCTACTAAGAAGAGAGGAATCACTGGCCACAGATGGGGACAGCAGCCTCCCCACCCAGTCCCCACCCTCGGCCGGCCCCAGATGAGGACAAGTCAGCCAGGCTGGACCCAGAAGGTTAAGCCCACCCTACCCGACCTCTACCAGGAACTCCCCAGTGCAGAACCTCTGACAGTGAAGTTCCCTTGTGCCCTTATTTTAACCAGAAAGCAAAAGATCCATTTGTCAGTCAAATATGCATTCAGTGGTAAAGGCCCAAGGCCCCGCGACCTTATGACAGAAGCTCACTGCAGAATCTGTATCCCCACACTCCAGACGTGTCCCTCAGATGCACTGCGCTTCCTCCATTTCACAGCCACACCCCACCACAGCATCTACACAGCAAACCAGCACGGGAAGATAAATATTCAACAGCACAGGGCCTGGTGACACAGGCAGTTGCCTCCGATCTGTGTGAGGCTGAAGCTGTCTGGGAGACGAGAAGGGTTCAGCTGGCAATGGACACGGGAGACAAAAGTCCAGAGGCAGAAACGAGCCCACAGTGCCACCAAAGGGCACAGGGGGCAGAGCAAGCTGTGCACACTGGAAATAATGACAATGTTCACTTGCTCGGTTTAGCCGCTCTGCAACGCACTGCACGAGGGTGTCAGAACTGTATGTTGTGCTTGGCCAATGCAAGTTCTGTGGTCAATTTAAAAAACAGAAATATATTTTAATTTTTTAGAAATAGGAATCTAAAGTTAATAATCTAAGTTAGGAAACTTTGAGGGGAAAAAAGAGCAATTTAAACCTAAAACAAACAGAAGAAAAAAATAATAGAATGAACAGAAATCAACGGAATCAAAAACTGAGAATAACAACTGAAAAAACCAGCAAAGTCCAAAGTGGGTTCTTGGAAAAGATGGGTCAGACTGATAACACTCTAGCACGGCTATCCAAGAAAAAGGCAAAAGACGTGAGTTGCTAATGGCAGAAATAATCCCACTCAGGGCCTGGGATTTAGCTCAGTGGCATAAGTGCCTACCTTGCATGGTCGTGAGCTCAATCCCCGGTACCAAAAAAAAAAAAGAAATCTTCAGAAATAATCCCACTCACGTCGCTACTGACTCCAGGGACATGCAAGGAAAATAAAAGAATCTATGAACAACTCTATGCCCATACATTTCACAACTTAGATGAAATAGACCAATTCCTAGAAAGGCACAATCTGCCATGATTCACAAAGAAAATAAGATAGTCTAATAGGTCTAGTTGGTGAGTTTGCCTATTTAAAAATGTATTGGTAATTAATGACCTAAGAAAGAAAGTCTGGATCAAGATGATCTCACTGGTAAACTCCATTCCAAAATGTAAGGAAGAAATGGTACCAATTCCCTGTCATGTCTCCCAGAAAACAGAAGCAGATGGAAAAACCTTCTAACTCATTCTGTGAGGTCACCATGGGCCTAATGCCAAAACCAAATTAAGGCATTTTAAGAAAACTGCAGACTAGTGTGTCCCATGGACATTAATATAAGAGCTTTCAATACAATATTATCAAGTTCAATCTAATAATCTACACAAAGAGTTCCACACCATCACCAAGTGAGATTTAGTTCAAGTATGCACCCCTGGTTCAATATTTGAAAATTAACTAATGTAAAATACCACATCAGCAGGACAAAAAGCAAAAACCACAATCATTTCAACTAATGCAGGAAAAGAATTTGACAAAATCCTATCCTTGTTTTTGAATTAAAAAGGGAAAAATGTCTTAGTAAATAGGAACAGAGGGGAACTTCCTCAGGTTGATAAAAGCCATCTGAAACACCCACAGTGACACCGTGCCTAACAGTGACAGTGACTGCTTTTTCTCCAAGATGGGCTCCAAGGCGGGGTGTCCCTACTCACCACTCCAGTTCACGCTTGCCGTTCCTGTCCTAGCTAGTGCAGCAACGAAACAGAAAGCGTATAAAACGTGAAGAGAGAAATAATACAGCATTTGTCCATAGTCCACTTGATCATATATAAAGAATGGCCAAACATACTGGTAAGTACACAGACAAAACCCCCTAGACATACAAGTAATTATAGAAAGAGCAAAGGATGCTTGCATACAAGACAGGGGCCTTCCTAGAAGCCAGCAATGAACAACTGAAACTTGAAACTAAAACACAAGATCATTTAAAACAGCACAAAACCTGTCTCCAAAAGCTGAAGAAGAAAGACGACACAGTGGTAAATGACACAGAAAGAGCCTTTCCAAGATCTGGTGTTGACACTGGAATATAGCAACGTGAGAAAGAGAAGGAGGGAAGTAGACCCCTGGCATCCAGAAAGGACCTGCGGCAAGAACTGAAGCCCACGGGGAGAGTGAGGAGAGAGACCTCAACAACAAAGAAGGAGGTGGCATGCAGCATTTTATCCCCAACCTGACTCACTGCAGGATGAGTCCAAACCTGCAGACACATGGTGACTACTCGGGACCCCAGTGGCCTCCACAGTGAAACACATCAGTAGAACAGAGTAGTGAATGTAGTGGACACAGTGACTGCCGAGTTATGTGGATTCAGATGTCCCCCAGGAGAGGGCAATGAGTCAGCAGCCAGCGCGGGGAAGAGCTACTGAACTCCGAACTCAGGGTAGCTATCAGCTGGTTCCATCTGGTGGCTGTCACTGACAGGCTGAGGCTGCCAAGATCCAAGGTGGCAGGAGGTCAAGAAGCTGAGTTCAGCCCAGCAGAAGGCACACAGAAGTTGCAAGCTGAATAAAAGTTCCAGTGAATAAAAGTTCCAGTGAAAGATGTGCTGCAGAATAATGTAAGGACAGAAAATCAGATATACAAGAGAGGATGCAGTTAACAATCATGAAAAGAAATATTTCTTTAACATGAAAAATCAACCCAGAGTTGCTAGGTGATGCAAGGAAGAATAACAGAACATTGATTGAAGTCAATAAAGAAAATCAGTAGATAGCGCAAATGACATAAAAAAATCTGATCAAAGAAGTAATGGCATAAAACATCTCAAGCAGACAAAAAGAATTTAACATAAAGATAAGTGAGGGATATAGAACTCCAATTATCCATGATCAAACAAAAACAACTTACAACAAGGGATGTAATAGTCAAGACCCCAGAAATTCAACACAAGAACAGAATATTAAAAGCTGTTAGAGAAAAAAAACACAAATCATCTATAAAGGGAAGCCCATAAGAATCACAGGAAACTTTTCAATAAAAACCCTCAAGTCAAGGAGAGCCCGGAGTAAAGTATTTCAAGCCCTAAAAAAGAACCTCCAACCCCAACTGATGTACCAGCAAAACTACCTTTCAAAACTGATAGAGAAATAATATACTTCCACAACAAAGAACACCTGAGGAAATACATGACCACCAAACCAGCACTACAACTTCATGAACACCAACAGAATGAATTATTATGCAAGACAAGTAATTAAACAGGGGAACCAACAACAGGAAAACAACATGATAAGGATAAGTCAATACATATCAGTTATAGCCTTCAATGATAATACTCTCGATTCATGAATCAAAAGAAAAAGGCTTGCAGGATGAATTAAAAATCAGGGTCCAACAATATGCTGCATACAAGAAACACATTTAATTCAAAAGAAATTCACAGACTGAAATTCAAAGACTGAAACAATACTCCATGCAACAGGGACCCAGAAAAAAAGCAGGGGTAGCTATTCTACTTGCAGACAAAGTGCATTTCAAGCCAAGACTGATGAAGAGAGATAAAGAAGGTCACTACATCCTCAGAAAGGGAACAATCCAAGAAAAGAAGATAACAATCATAAATATAAATGCAACAAATACTAGCAGCTCAACTATAAAATGCAAATACTAACAGACATGAAAAATCAAATAAGCACTAATACAATTGTGATGGGGGACCTTAATACCCCACTGTCACAAATAGATCAATTAAATAAAAAAATCAACAAAGAAATATCAGAACTAAACCAAACATTTTAACAAATGGACTTAGTAGATGTCTACAGAGTATTCCATCCCAAAATATCAGAATACACATTCTTCTCAGTTGCAAACAAGATGCTCTAGAAAACAGACCACATACTAACTTGTAGAACATGCATAAGTAAATGCAAAGGCACCGAAATTATTCCATGGATTTTATCTGACCATATTTGAATGAAACCAGAAATCAGTGACAAAAGAAACTATGAGAACTTGATAAACACATGAAAATTAACACCCTCCTGAACAACCAATGGGTCACAGATAAAATTAAAGAAGAAATTAGTTTCTACAATTTAATGATAATTCTAATACAACATGCCAGAAATTATGGGATGCAATGAAAGCAGTCCTACAAAGGAAATTTATAACTGAATACCTATATCAAAAGAACAGAGTGAGCTCAAATAAAATGAAATTGAAAGGGAAGCAATTCTCCCTGACTCATTCCTAGAGGTAAGTATTACTCTGATATCAAAACCAGAGAAAGAGCCAACCAAAAAGGAGAAATACAAGCCAATCTCCCTAATGAATATCAATGCAAAAATTCTCAATAAAATACTAACAAATAGAATGCAGCAAATCATCAAGAAGATTATATATCATGACCAAGTGAGATTCATTCTGGGACTGCAGGGATGGTTCAACCTACACAAATCAATAAATGTAAGACACCACATCAACAGAGCCAAAAACAAAAATCACATGATCATCTCAATAAATGCAGAAAAAGTTTTTGATAAAGTCCAACACTTGTTCATGATAAAAACCCTACAGAAAATCTGAATAGCCAGTCTCTACCTCTATCTGATAAAAGCTATCTATGACAAACCAACAGCCAATGTCATACTAAATGGACAAAAACTGAAAGCTTTCACTCTAAAATCAAGAACAAGATAAGGATGTCCACTCTCACCACTTCTACCTAATATAGTTCCGGAAATATTACCCAGAGCAACTAAACAAGACAAAAAAATAGAATAAGGATATCATTGTTTGCTGATGACATAATATTCTACATAAAAGACCCCAAAAACTCCACCAAAAGGCTTCTAGGTTTAATAGCATAGCTTGATACAAAGTCAACACTCAAACATCAATACCATTCCTGTAGACAAACAACAAACTCACTGAGTTAGAAATTAGGAAAACAATGCTTTCACAATAGCATCCAAAAAAATGAAATACCTACGAATCAGTCTAACAAAGGAAGTAAAGGATCTTTACATTGAAAACTACAGTTCTCGGAAAAAAAGGAGATTGAAGAGGATGTCAGAAAATGGAAAGATAGCCCTTGTTGTTAGATAGGAAGAACCAATGTACTGAACATGGCCATACTTCCAACATTGTTATACAGATTTAATGCAATCACAATTAAAATACCATATCTCACAGAATTACAGAAAACAATTCTAAAATTCATTTGAAACCAGAAGAGAGCTAGAATAGCAAAAGCATTTCTGGGCAACCAAAGCAAGGGAGGGAGAATCACAATCCCAGACTTAAAATTAGACTACAAAGCTACCATGATAAGAACAGGATGGTACTGGGGGAAAAACAGACCCAAGGGTCAATGGAACAGATTAGAAAATACAGAAACAACTCCAAACATACTCCACCACCTTATCTTTGACAAGGGGCCAAACACTTTCGCTGGAAGAAAGATAGCCTTTTTAATAAATGGTGCTAGAAAAACTGGCTTTCCATTTGCCAAAGATTAAAACTAGACCCATATCTTTCATCATGCACTAAATTAAAATCAAAATAGATTAAAGTTCTAAATCTAAAAATAGAAACACTGTATCTGCCAGCAAACAGAATAAGTAGAACTCTTGAAGACATCCATGTAGGTGAAGACTTTATAAACAAAACCCCAATCATAACACATGAAATATCACAAAGAATCCACACCTGAGATCTCATCTTATTAAAAAGCTTTTACACAGCAAAATCAACAGCAAATTCAACAGAGTGAAGAGACAATCCATGATATGAGAAAAAATTTTACCAGCTGTTCCTCAGACGAAGGACTAACACCTAGAATATATAAAAAACTCAAAAAAAAGTCGTATCTCCCAAGTTCAAAGACCCAATCCAAAAATGGGCATCTGAGATGAACACACTTCTCAGATAAAACACAAATGGCAAATAAATAGGTAAAAAAAGTTCAGTATCGCTGGTCATTAGAGAGATGCAGATTAAAACCACATTGAGATTCTATCTCACTCCAGAAAGAATGGCTATTATCAAGAAATCAACCAACAACAAATGCTGGCAGAGCTGTGGGGAAAAAGAAATCCTTTTCCAGTGCTGGTGGGAGTGTAGACGGTGCAATGACTATGGAAATCAGTGTGGAGATTCCTCAAAAAACTAGGACTAGAGGTTCCATTCCAACCAGATCCCTGTCTTTGGCATCTTCTTGAAAGAATAAAAAGCATCACTGCACCATGATATATGCACACCCATCTTCATAGTGGCACACTTTATAATAGCTATATCTCAGAAACAGCCCAAATGCCCATCAACCGATGAACAGATAAAGAAGATGTGGGATTTTTAATAAATGGGGTACTACTCGCACATAACGAAGGATGTGCTGGAGACATTTCTAGCTAAAAGGATGCACCTGAGACCATACTTTTAAGTGAAATAAATTGGACACACGTGTGTAAATATAACATTATTTGTCTACTGTGAAAAACCCAAAGTGTAAATAAGGACTAAAATGTATAACAGATATTGGGAGATGGGAAGAAAATGTTCCGTGAGGAGAGATGTCGCGAGCAGTGGAAACACCGTGTTAGTTAAAAGTCCACCTTAGCTCCTGAGCCGTTTCCTGCTGCCCTTCCCAGTTTCCCTTCTGCTAAGGCACGCACCTCGAGAAGACTTTGTCCGAAAATGACCTCATTTCACAAAGCCCCCTAGTCTCTTGACTAAGGCTATGCCTAGTCTGCTTCCTCATTGCCAAGATTCAAGGCCAAATGAGGAACTCCTCGGCCACGCCCAGCCTGAAAATCAGTCCCTATATAATGCCTAACCACCTAGTCCCCTGACCCAGACCCGCATTCCAGACTCTGCTCAGCTAACAAAGCTTGTTTGCCTCACTCTCGGCCTGCATGGATGATTCTTCGAATACGTGGCCACAGAGCAACAAGGGAGGGGGAGAGAGGAGGAAAGAAGGAACAAAAAAAGAAGAGAAAACAGGAAAAAAAAAAAGCTTTGTAAATAAGGAGAGGGGAGGGGAATGGGGAAAAAGAAGAAAATATATCATGCACAGGTACAAATTCCCTGTGATGAATGTGATCATTGTATATATCTAAAATGTATCAATAAAATAAAAATTTAAAAAATAATAAAAGAGCACCAAAATTTTTATATTTAGGTATTTCAAGTCTAACAAAACATTCAGCAGAATAGGTAGTCTAGGGAATCTTTTTTTTTCTTTTTTTTGGTATCGGGGATTGAACTCACAACGTCACACTTGCCAGGTAGGCGCTTAAACCACTGAGCTAAATCCCCAGCCCCTGGGGAATCATTTGAACCCCTACTTCCTATTTGTCTATCTTCTATTTGGCTTGTTATTTATAATATATGTATATATGCATGTGATATGTGCATATATGCATGTAATATATGTAATAATATTAGGTAAAATATGTATATATGCATGTAATATATATAATATGTGTGTGGTATATGTATATATGCATGTAATATATGTGATATATGTATATATGCATGTGGGATATAATAATATGTGTGTGATATGTATGCATGTAATATATGTAATAATATTAGGTAATATATGCATACAATATATGTATATATGCATGTGATATTGTAATATATGTATATATTTTGAGGTTTTTATATGAGAAACCATGCAATATTTAAGCTTGTGTGTCTGACTTATTTCACGTAGCATGCTCTTCACAAGTTGCATCCATTTACCCAGAATGCCTCAACTTCATCTTTCTTTATAAATGCAAATTTGCTTCATTTATACTACTAGTTTCTTTAGTTCATTCAAAAGAAAGTTTCGTGCAGTTATTCGTTTGTTCCTTCTTTATAAGATGGAGTCCTTTTGTCTGTTTTGTACTCTGAGTAACTACTTTTAAGATTTTGATACAATGCATTAACTATTGTTATTCTCCTACTTTATGAATTTTTTCATAAAATAAAAAAATTCAGCATCTAGATGCAGAAAGCTACAAGTTTCTAATGAAATAAAAAATCTATATAAGTAGACTAAAATTCGGTGTTCAAAGTTTGAAAGATTCAGTATTGTGAAGTATCTACTCTTCCCAATTTTACCTGTACATTCAGCACAACCCCAAACAAACAAAAAATAGCAAGCTATTTTTTAGATATTGACAAGCTGATTCAAACATTTATATGAAATGACAAAAGGCCCCTGAAAGTCAAAGCAATAATGAGGAAGAGCCATGTGGAAGGACTGATGCTACTTGACTTTAAACTTATTATAAAGCTACAGGAACCAGACAGCCTCATGCTGGTGAAGAGCAGACAAACAGATCAATGGTGCAGAGCAGAAAACACGGAAATCACAGAGCCACACAGACACTGGGGCGGGTCACTGGCAGAGGAGCCAGAGACCCAGGAGAGAAACCTCAGTCTTAGCCAAACAGAGCCAGGACAATTGCGTCTCCATATGCAAAAGGAGAAAGGGAATAATCTGAAAATAGATGTTACACCATTCATGAAAACCAAATCTAAATGAATTATAAACCCAAGTATAAAGTGTAAAGTTGTAAAACTTCCCAAAGAAAACATAGCAAAATAATGTAGATAACTTGGTGTTTGATGGTGAGTTTCCAGATACGACACCAAAAGCATGATCCATGAAAAACTGACAAGTTCGACTTTATTAAAATTCAAACTTCACCCAGTGAAGTGGCACGTGCCTGTAGTCCCAGCACTAGGGAGTCTGAGGCAGGAAGATGGCTGCAAGTTCAAAGCCAGGCTGGGCTACAAGCGAGACCCTGTTTCAAAAAATTAAAAATTAAATGAAATTCAAAACTTGTGACACGCCCTTGGTGGGCAGACCGATGAGGACACCACCACCCCAAGACCCAGGACAGCCGGACAGGGCACACAGGGGCACACACACTCAGGCAGGCAGAGTGATCAGCGACCAGCCACATGGAAGCATCTGAAGCAGCAGCAAGGCCCAGCAGTCCGGGCTCCCGAGAGCCCCGCCAGCAGAAGCCCCGTCCCAGTCCCACCGCCAGAGGCCAAGATCAGCTCCACACCCGGCACAATTCCCTTGGCGAACATGGCCAGAGCGTACAGCACATTTGTGCAGTCTGACATGGACCCTCCCACAGAACTGTGAACACCAGAGGAGTTTGGCTTCTTCTGTTCTCCCTTGTTCTCTGGTTGGCTTATTCTTTGCTATCTCATTGGTATCATCTTGTTTGGTTTCGTATTTTGTGGTTTTGTTTGTGTGGGGCATTTTTCTCCTTTCTTTGGTCTCCTTTTTTTTCTTCCTTTCTTTTCTTCTTTTCTTTTTCATTCTCATCTTTCTTCCTTCTTTTTTTCACTGTTTGGGTTTCTTACCTGTCTTTTTTATTTTCTTCTATTGACTCTCTTTCTCTCTTTCCTCAACTACTTCTTGAATTTAAATTTTCAAGTGAGTGAACATCCTGTCTTCCCTCTATGATTACACCTTTGTGTTCTATTTCATCCTTTCCCTCCTGTGTCCTCCAGTTTTCCAAAACTCAAAGGATCACCCTTTGCCCTCCAGCCTTGACTTGGCTATATTTGATCTCACTCATTACTTTGTCCTTCCCCCTACCCATTTTAATGCCCCCCAAGCCCTGCAGAAGGGTAAAGTCACTTCACTAAGTGACTTACAAAGCACATGGTATATGTTTGATTTTGTTATATAACTTCAGAGTTTACTCCTGGGATCAGAGGCAGCAGGTTAATGGTTACCATAGTTTGTCAGTAGTTAAGCTGTACTTGAAAATATTGTTATTACTAACTGTCCTACTTTAGCCAGGATTTCATACAGGTTACAATCAGTTTTCCTCCCCTGTATGATAACACTGTGATTGTATGGGGTAATGATCATCACCACAGCCCACTACCAAAGGATTGGGTGCTGAGCCAAACAGTAACTTTGCATCTTTTACAAATTGAGAAGGTAGGTTCTTGGGGGAGCTATAAAGAGCCACCTACATCTTGAAGAGATCCCTTAAGAACAGACATCTCCTAGGGAACCCTCAAAACTAGTGATAAAGCTACCTATCACAGGAAATCAGCAAGCACCAACATAGAAAACAAAATCATACAAAGACAAAAAAGAGAAAATAGAAAATGACAAGACGCAGAAGCAAAATGCAACTCCAGACCCCCAGCCCACCCAGGACAAGATCGGAATTCAGTGATATAAATGAAATTGAAAGTCAAACACTGGAAACTTTGGAAGTGATCACAACAGAAGTTAAAATAACAAGTGGGAAAAGCTAAAAAGGAAATAATCTCTCAGGTACAAAATGAAATGATGCTTAAAATCAAAGACATTAGCAAAGACACAAGTAAAAAAATAGGTGAATTCAGAAAAATGATGGAAATAAAAAAATGCTGAACATGGGAAAGAAACAGAATCCATGAAACATATCCAAACAGAAATCCAAGAGATTAAAACCTCCATTGAAAGTATATGCAACAGATTGAATAAAGAAGAGGATAGAATTTTAGATCCTGAGGACAGAATTGTAACTAGTGATCATGAAAAGAGATATCTTAAAAATAACAAGAGACCATGAAAAAAATCAATCAAGCAGTTACAATATAAAACAAAAATAACATAAGATTGACTGGGGTCAATGAGAAAGATGGAAATAGTACAAATGACATTTTTAAAAACCTATTTACAGAAAAAATGGCAGAAAATTTTCTACCTGTGGATAAAGAATTTGAAATACAAATAAATAAATCATATCAAACTCCAAACAGACATGACCAAAATAAAACTACAACAAAACATATAACAATCAAGAAATTCACACAACAACAGAATATTAAAAGCTGTTGGAAAAAAACAAACACATCAGTCATAAAGGAAAGCCCATCAGAAGATTCACAGCAGACTTCTCAACATACATAAATGCTCAAGTCAAGAAGAGCTTGGAGTGAAGTATTTCAAGTCCTTAAAGAAGAAAGTTTCCAACACAGATTGATGTGCCCTGCAAAACTATCTTTCAAAATTAATGGAGAAATAAGATACTTCCATGACAAACACCTGAAGAAACTCATGACCACAAAACCAACCCTACAAAGAGAAATGAAAGATATTCTAGACAGAGATAAAAATGATCAAAATATGGCCCTGAAGCAAGGCCAGCAGGTTGCTGTAGCTGCTGGTTTCAAACAAGAGCCAAACAGAATTCTTTCTGTGGTCTGATGGTCATTTCAGAACTTTGGAAATGTGTAATGGTCAATTCATCACAAAGAAATAGCAGGTGAGTATGGCGGACTTTGGGGGGCCTGCAGGGGAGAGACCCTGGCACCTCGGGACCTGCACCGTGCGGTTGACTCGGGGTGCTGGGAGAACAAGGAACTCCTGCCCTCTCTGGGGGTTGGTTGTGAGTGTGGCAGACTTTCAGCAGCCTGAAGGAGAGAGACCCTGGCGCATCAGGACCTGCACCGTGCGGTTGACT
>PVJX010033186.1:0-11632 GCA_004027295.1 Dolichotis patagonum
GATGGAACACTCTGTATACATCTATCAAGTCCATTTGTTCACAGGTGTCATTCAGTTCTGTTATGTCTTTGCTGATTTTCTGTCTAGTTGATCTGTCCTTTTGGGACAATGGTGTGTTAAAGTCTCCTGTTATAATTGTATTATTGCTTATTTGATTTTTCATTTCTGTTAGTATTTGCTTTATATAGCTGGGTGCTCTCGAATTTGGTGCATATATATTTAAGATTGTTATCTCTTCCTCTTGAAGGTCTCCAGGAGGTTCCCTGCGAGTGAAGGGCCTACAGGTCCCAAAGAGTCAGGCCAGAATGTTGGTTTCTGAAAAGTTCCCGGTCCCAAACAGACCTGGCCAAGATGCCAGTCTCCACAATATTCCCAATCCAAACAGCCCGGGCCACTTTGCCGGTCCGAAAGTTTCGGGTCCCAAAGAGACAGGCCAAGATGCTGCTTTCTGGGAGACTTCCTGGCGGTGAAGGGCGGGGCTATGGGCCCAAACAGACCTGGCCCAGATGCCAATCTCCAGGCAGTTCCTTGCGGATGAAGGGCGGGCCTACCAGCCCCAAAGAGTCGCGCCGAGATGCAGGTCTGCGCAGACTTTCGATCCAAACAGCCCAGGCCACTCTACGGGTCCGAGAGTTTCGGGTCCCAAAGAGACAGCCTGAGATGCTGCTTTCTGGGAGACTTCCTGGGGGTGAAGCACAAAGCACACAATTAATTTGTGTAGTCTGTATACAAAAGTAAAGGTAAATTTTCTCTTTGCAGTAAACAGTTCTTCATACTTATTAATTGGCTTTCATTCATTACATTATTGAAATCCTTTTATTATTGATTTAACTCTGGTTTTTAAAATTCTGAAATTTGTTAAAATCTTTATATATATATATATAATTTTTTTTTACAAAAGTTGTCTTTCACTTGCATTAAGTGTATCTCTTCTGTTTGAAGTATTTTTCTCCACTAGTAATGTTATAGATCTCCTGACCATGCTACTATTGTCCCTCCAGTGTAGCCAGAGTCTGAAATATTCATTGCTCACTGGCATTTCATTTTCCTTCATCTTTTCTGTTGAGCTATCTAATGTGAGTCAATTGGCATTTAGTTGAAAGTTCCCAACATCAATGATATATATCATTAGTCCTTGTAGATATGAAAATGTCATCCATTTGCCCTAAGAGCTGAGGGGTAGCATGACCTGATGGCTCCTTCATACCATCTTTTCCATCGGATTTTCATCTCCTTGCTTTTTTGCTGAGTAATGAACTGTTGGTTGTTTTGATTACTGATTTGGTTCTCAGCCATGATCATCTTTTTGAATTCAATTGAATTTTTGAAGAAAGACATAAAGCAATTTAGCTAGATTGGACAGCCACTAAAAGATACCATGGACCAAGTGGTTTAACCACAGAAATTTGTTTTCTTACTATCTGGAAGCTGGAAGTCCATGGTCAAGGTTTCAGCATAGTTGGCAGTTGGTGATGGCTCTCTTGTCTGGAAAGCAAGAAAGTGAGCAAGCTGTCTGGTGTTTCTTCTCATCTGGGCACTATTCTCATTGTGAAGACTTTGTAGATCTAATTATCTCCAAAGTACCCATTTTCAAATATTATCACATTGGAGGTTATGATGGTAGTATATTAGTTTTTTTGGAGTGTTCAGTTCAGCTCATAGCATCAGGATTTTCCTTTTCCCTTTAAACCAGAACATGCTTGGGTGTCTGTTAAATGTTCTCTTCAGAATTTCTCATGAATTCTTTGTTAAAAGTTATCTTCAAGGTCTTCCCTGGCTTTTTCTTCAACGGGAGCCTCCTTACTCAGGTGTTGCATGCCTGGTCTTTCTCCCTGGCATTTGCTCTTCCTTTTCCAGGGTACTGAGTCCTCTTAACTAGTAATAAGGTTGTAGGTCTTTAACTTGATTTCTTGGTTGTTTCTTCAGGATGAACTGGTTAGCAGCAAGTCAGTGAACCCAAAGTAATGAACCTGAATGTTGCCATGTGTCTCTGAGACAGTTGTGGATGACAGTCCACCTGGCCATGGACTTGGCACAACCTACTCAGCTCCTCTGGGACCCATAGAAATGAGCAGGACCCTTGGGAGCCACTTGTGCTACAGATGGGTAGATGAAGACCTTGCCTGGGAAAAATCATAGGCTCTGACAAGTCAGGTATGCTCAGGCCCCAAGTTACTGTGTGTTCACATATTTAGCCACAGGCACCTTAGCCCTCCCCAACTCCAAGGGGAAGAGAATTAAAATCTCATCCCTTTCTTTCAGATGTGCTTGGAGACCCCATGGCCTCAGGGGCATTTGCTAAACAATCCTAATGGATTAGTGGGATTGCTCCAAAGAATTAAGTAGGAGAGGGGATCTGAGGTAAGCACTTTACCACCATCTTCCCCGATTTCTGTAAGCTCATGCTCTTAGTGTAATGAACATGCTGCTGTAAGTAGAATAAGTCCTATGTGAGTGTATTTTGTGTTATACTTTATTAGGCTTGGAGATGAGGTGTTTTACTCCCCATCAATAAAGTTAGGAGAAATAGTCAAACAAGGTGAGGCAGATACGCTGCAGTGGCATGAAGAATCAAGGATCTGTGCACTATTAAGTCTTAAAGGATTTGGGGATACAGAGGATCTCTAATGAAAGAAGAGGCAGAGGAAAACACTGAGAATACATCTAGGAATCAGCTAGTGTGCCTTTTAGAAAATACTTGAGGTTTCAGGTATATTTTTGGACAAAGAAGGAAGAAGGTGTGGCAGCCACAAGCAGTGAGAGGTTGGCTCAAGAAATCTTGGGGTGGATAGAGTGGTCAGGGTAGTGCCAGTCTTGAGAAACATGGGAGGTGCAGGAAATGGCTTCTTTCAGTGAGGTGGGGCCAGGGCTGGGCTATTGGTTGACAGCAGGAGACACCAACATCTCTCCTAATGCGATGGGCAGCTAGCGTATGCATAAAGGAGCCTGGTGGAAGCAATAGGTGGGACTAAAATCCTGGGGAGGCGTGGCTTGAATAATTTTGTTCCTTTGGAGGGTACCATTTTGATGTGATATGACCCTGGCAGTGACCTACTGCTGTAGTATTGGGGAGAATGAGATAATAGAATTAGAAGTGGTTTGTGGCATCAACTACAGTACTTAGGTAGAGGTATGTAATAGATTTATTACCTGTTGCGTGCTCTTGAACAGAGTTAGGGGGTAAAATGAGATAAGAACCTTGCAATCTGTGTTCTGTGTGTGCAATTTCATCAACTCTAGTCTCTAGTCAGCTCTAGTCTCTGTGCTGATGACAGTGACAGTAACTCTAGAAATACTTCTTGAGCTAATCTATGCATGAAGGCATAGACAAACGCTGACAGAAACCAAATTCATTCTCTGTGTAGTGCCTCTTTCTTGGTCACTTCATTGGGTCAAAGTACAATTACAGCCTGGCATTCCCAGTGTGGAAGAAGGCTGTGGGCAGTCCATGAAGTGAAGGAAGGAGGCCCGAAGATAACGTCAGAGCAATGAAACTTGCAGTGTTTTTTTTCAAAAATGGGGGCATTTTGTAGCTGAGAATGAAAAACACAAATTTCTCACTTTTGGTTAGCAATGTATACTCTGACTAGCTCCAGAAAGAAAAAAAAAAAGGAAGAAAAAAAAAGATAAATTCTGAATCAAAATAATGCCTGGCATTTTTCTGCAGTTTCCAAATGTGTCGTAATTGAGTTGAAGGAATTACTGAGAACAGATGCTAACCAATACTCCATACATACCCTACAGTGAGAAAAATGACCGACTTAGCTCTTCTTGCCCAAAATCCATTTAAATTTTAAATTGCCTTAATGGTTGCATATTTTTTATGCACTATAATGGAAGTTTACAAAATGATCCAATGGAAAACAGTAGGTTTGGAAAGGGCTTCAGGGCTTCAGTGGGTGACAAACAGTAGCCACACCTATTTCTAGTGACTATCCAACTGGGATAGTGCTGTTCATCACATTTCTTTTAATAGGGAAGCGTTATCACTAACATAGCTCATCATTATTTACATTCTAATCACCCTCTAGTGATGAAGTCAGAATGGAAGCATTTTTCATTAGACGGTTTGCCATGGCAACTCAAGTTGGGGAAGTTCTTTTGCTGGCTGTGCCGCTGGGCCTGGAAGGAGCTTTTCAGTTTGCTATCATTGACCTCCTGCCAGGATATTTCTCTTCTGATGTGTACTTGGTGGCAAATGGGACCAGAAAATTCCAACAAATTCTTGTTTGGGAAGAAGAAAAGATAGTTTGTCTCACACACTGGAGGTTTAATTAGATGCTGATAGATAAATACAAGGCTAGAAAGCAAGACACTCACAAAAACTTCTCTTATCTGGTTTCAGGAAGATAAGTGGAATGTATCATTGGTGACCCCATCTGAACTTTGATTAGCACAACCATTCTTAAATGCTACATCTTTTGATCTTTTGACAAAGGTCTTGGATTTTCAAGCAGTTGTCAGAAAGGACTGAACTTGTTAGAAAATCTGGTTGTGTTAAATTTGATGACAGCTACAACCAAAGCAAAGGAGGTTTTCAAGAATTTCATGGGTCCAGGAGAATGTGATATTTTTCAAGTGTGTTTCAGAGGAAACAGACAAAGACTGAATACTGATACATACATAGGCCTCAGGACTAATGCGGTTCCCTCACTTCTACATTCACTTGGTACTGATTGTTTCAACAAGAAGGTCTGGCCAGGGTGGGGTTCCAGGGAATATTAAAAGAGGCATCTGTATCTTTTGGCTGTGGACAGTTTTTCAATCATCTATTGTAAAACTTACCTTATTCTCCAAGTGATTTTTTGATACAGGGAGAGAGACAAGAGGAGCATGAGAAATGGACGCTGGGGAACCTTATAGAAGAGATGGGAGCAAGTGGAATTCAAAAGCAGTTATCTGACAAAATATGACAGAGGAATCAGCCCTAGAACAACTGATCTTTATTTTAATGGTTATAGACATATAAATGCAAAGTTTAAATATCACAAATATTGAAAAAAGCAGAAGTCTTCCCTGTTACTATCCATTATAAGAGCATTGTATAGAGCCCTGAAACATTTTGATGTACACACAAATCTATAGATGACTGAATAGACTTTTTCCAAAATTTTTCAAAATGGCAATGAGATTTATACTACACATAGTGGTCTGCAACCAGCTCTTCAGTAATCAAAACAGTGATGTCAAGACATAAGAGGTGACAGCAGCTGTTTGGAAGGTAGATGTGATTCAGTGGGTGTGGGTCAAATGGGTTGTGGGAAGTTCTAGTGATTGGCTCAGGACTTGGCTATCAGAATGAAGGGCACTTTCCAGAGAGCTAGACAGTTGGTGAAGGGCTGCAAACTGAGCCAGGCTTTGTGTTTAGCACTATAATCATATCTATGAAGAAGGCATTTGATTAGATTTACTCCTGAGTTTAACTGACAAGACCAGCGGGGAGTGGTACTAGTCTAGAAACCTAGGAGTGCTTGAGGAAGATGACTTTATAAACTGAGGCCCAGCGGAAGAAGCAGTACAGGAAGTTGGGGGATGACTTTACAGTGCCATACCAACCCATACACCATGAGCAGGGAAGAAAACCTGTGTGTGTGGGGAACACCAGTCCAGCCCAATTTGTTTTTCTTGCTTTCCAACAGTTTCTTCTTCATTTTCTTTTTAAATTTTTTTAATTTTAAAGAGGAGATAAAACAGAATAAAGCCCATGAAAACAAACCAGTATAAGAGATACAGGACTTCAAAACATTACAAAATCAACAATAGATACTATAATGCCTTTTGATGTCTTCAAAATAGCTGCAATTAACTTCGGGCGTAGTAAAATCAAACAGAACAGAACAGAATAGAATAGAAACAATAAAAACAAAACAATGAATGCAATAAAGGACTTCAAAGCAAATCAATAGAAATCCAAAATTTCTACCATAATATTTCTTTTTTAAAATTTATTTTAAAGATAGTAATATCCAACAGAACAAAGCAAATCAAAACAAAGCAGCAAAATTGGTACAGAACTTCAAGGTAAGATATTAGGAAAACAACAATAGCTAACATAGTATATCTTGTTATCTTCACAATAGTTGTCCAGGGAGTGGGGATTTAGCTCAGTGGCATAAACGCCTACCTGACAAGTACAAGGTCGTGAGTTTGATCTCTGGTACAAAAACAAACAAACAAACAAACAAAAAAACTCAACCCCCCCAAAACCCCACCTACAATAGTTGTCCATTTCATCAAGTATGAAATACAGAATAAAATCAATCAAAGAAGAATAGTGAATAAAGCAAAACAATCAGAACAAAGCAAAACAGTCAGAATAATATTGGATTTCAAAGACAAGATAGAAGGAAATCCCCCATATTTGCTATATTGCATACTATCATCCTCCCAAGAGATGCTCAGACCATTGACTCCAAGCCTGCATAATCAACCAAACAACACAAGCACTTAGTTGCTTTATGTACCTTAGTTGCTATCAACTCAACCTGTCCTCTGAACTCACCACTTGCTATTGGGTAGGGGGAGTGTGTGATTCTCAGCCCACGTGCTGATAGGTTCTTGGGAGGAGCAATCTGACTTTTCTCTTCTTGGAGACCACATAGCTTGCGCGGCATATCAGAAGGACTGGCTAGTTGGCTTCTTGTTGGGTCCTCCTAGTCCCAGCATGGCCAATTCTCAGGAGGCACTGACTTATCTCTTCCTTATTGTAATATTTCCTGCTATATTTGAAATAGCTACTCCTGCCATCAGATTTGACATAAACAAAAAAGAATAAAACCAAACCCAACAAAACATTGGAAATGATATAGAACTTCCAAAACAAGAACATAGGGAATCAACAATGGCTACAACCCTCACAAGGAGATTCTCCCTAGATGCCACTGCCTACTGCTATCCTCTGAACCTATGATCAGACCACTGGCCCTAGACCTGCAATGTCAGTGAAACACCAAAATTCCACAGGCATCCAATTGCATTTCACCTCCATAGCTATCATCACAGCCTGTGCTTCTCCAGGTAAGCTTGTGGTGGGGTGGGGTGGTAGAGGATTGGTACTTCTTATTTGCCAGCCCATGTGGTAAAAGGGGCTAGGGTCTGTCTGTTCCAATCTGGTGGCAGTCTGCTCATGGTGCTGGTTCCCTCACTGGGCTTACTTGCTTGTGTTGCCTTGTTCTCTCTACCCCCAGTCCACAAATGGCCCGTTTCATTTTTTTTACGTATAGTTGACTTCAGATGAGATGATCCTGACACATAAATGGCCCATGTCCCTCTGGCCTTTTCTAGTCTCTTTACTTCTGTCTGTCAGTAGATGAAATAACAGTGCAGATTTACGTGTTCTTTGAAACAAGTTCCCGATTTTCTTTTGTGTGTTTTCTGTTGGATTTGAGGTATGGAAATGGCTGAGGAAAATGGCTTCATCATGCAGTTCATGTGATTGTCCCAAGCAACCCAGAAATGCTCCCATTTTGTTCTTAAAACCTGACCCCAGGTTCAATTTTCTGTTCATCTTGATTGCAAACAAAAATATATGGCCAACATGTATCAGAGGATTTTGCTAAACAGTTGTCAAAAAAGCAATAAGCATCTTAGTTTCTTTCAATTTTTAGAAGATCTTTGTAATTGAGTTAGCAAGAGATGCATTTATTTAGTGTGTCTAGAGCAAAATAGGCACTTGCAGTGGCATAAGGAGAAGTAATGTAAGATACAATTTGTACCAATTATTGTTGTGACATGCAATTGAATGCTTGCCATTACAGACATTCTGTTTATCATATTTCACAAAAGATTAACTTAGGTTTTTATCTCATCAGTACAAAACTTATGCAAAACAAAATGTACCTACGAGGTTTCTGTTACACACACAAATTATTCCTGCATTTTTATATCTATGTTTTTTTCTTTATTTTTCCATTTTATTTTAAAGAGAATAAGACAAAAGAGGTTAGTAAAGAGCAGATCAGAACTGGACAACACAGGCAACACAATACTTAACATTAAGACAATCGGACATTAACAATAGCTATCACAATATTTCTTTCTCTGCTATAGTTGAGCATAGTTTCCAATACAATAATATCAAACAAAACAAAAAAGTATAAAACCATTTAAAGAGTGGAAGAATTATAGGGCATTCTGAACCGAATAACAGAGAATGATCAATGGGTACTATAATATCTCATTTTCAATAAAAATTTTTGTTTATACTTTCATACATATTCAAATCCCAATAAGACACAATGTGATAGATAGAACCAATGGAAATAGAAGAATAGAAGCTTGGCAAGACTTCTAAGAAGGACAGTATTAAATCAGCAATAGCTGTCATAATGTTTTGTTCTCTTCAAAACAGCTGTTCATAGCATCATGTATAATAAAGTCAAACAAAACAGAATAAAACCATTCCAACTGATGAATGAAAACATTGAAAGGCTTCAGAGCTATGAGATGGGGACTCATGATTACCATAAAATCTTATATACACTTACCAACTGTCATACTAGGGAGACTATACGGTATTTACACATGTGAGTTTGACTTATTTCGCTTATGAGTATGGTCTCAAGTCGTATCCATTTATTTATAAATATCTCAATGTGATCATTATTAATAGCTGAGTAGTACACCATTGTATAGAAATACCACAACTTTTTTATCCATTCCTCAGTTGATGGGCACTTAGGTTGTTTCCAAGATCTGGCTATTACAAATTGTGCTGCTATAAACATGGGTGCACATATATCACTGTGGTATGATGTTTTCAAATCTTCTGGGAATATGCCTAGAAGTGGGATAGCTGGGTCAAATGGGACCTCCAGACCCAGCTTTTTGAGGAATCTCCAGACTGACTTCCACGGTGGTTGCACCAGTCTACACTCCCACCAACAGTGCAGAAGAGTTCCTTTTTCCCCACAGCCTCTCCAACACTTGTTGTTGGTAGTGTTTTCTAACTTGGCCAATCTTTCTGGAGTGAGATGGAATCTCAGTGTGGTTTTAATTTGCATTTCTCTCATGACTAATGATGCTGAGCATTTTTTCATGTATTTATTTGCCATTCGTATTTCTTCATCTGAGAACTGTGTATTCATTTCAGATGCCCATTTTTGGATTGGGTCTTTGAATTTTGAGGGTCTGATTTTTTTAAATTCTTTATAAGTTCTAGACAGAAGTCCTTTGTCTGAGGGACTGTCCATTAAGATTTTTTCCTAATTTGTGGGTTTTCTTTTCACTCTGCTGGAAATCTCTTTTGAGGTGCAGAAACTCTTTAATAAGATGTGGTCCCAGTTATTGATTCTGGGAAGTATTTCCCATGTAGTTTCATTCTTGTTCATGAATTCTCTTCCTACCCCTATATCTTTGAGATTTTTACCTACTTTGTCTTCCAGCAGATTTAGTGTTTCTGTTTTAATATTTAGATCTTTGATCCAATTAGATTTTAGTTTAGTACATGGTGATAAGCATGGATCTAGTTTTAGTCTTCTGCATATGGATAGCCAGTTTTTCCAGCACCATTTGTTAAAGAGACTGTCATTCTTCCAGCGAGCATGTTTGGCCCCTTTATCAAAGATGAGGTGGTTGAGTGAGTTTGTGATTGTGGTTGTATCTTCCAATCTATTCCACTGATCTTCAGGTCTGATTTTATTCCAGCACCATGTTGATTTTATTACTGTAGCTTTCTAGTATAATTTCAAGTCAGAGCTTGTGATGCCTCCTGCCTTGCCTTTTGTTGCTTAGAATTGCCTTTGTTATTCTAGGTCTCTTCTGGCTCCAGATGAATTTTAGGAGTGATTTCTCTAGATCTATGAGATATGTTAGTGATATTTTGATTGGGATGGCATTGAATCTGTATAGTAATTTTGGGAGAATGGCCATTTTCACAATGTTTGTTTTTCCTATCCATGAACAGGGGATGTCTTTCCATTTTCTGACGTCCTCTTTGATTTCCTTTTTCAGGGTATTATAATTTTCACTGTATAGGTCTTTTACTACTTTTGTGAGATTAATTCCTAAGTATTTCATTGCTTTGGATGATAGTGTAAAGGGTGTGACTTCTCTTATTTCTCTCTCAGTACTTTTGTTGTTAGTGTATAGAAATGCTATCAATTTTTGAGTACTGACTTTGTATTCAGCTACCTTGCTGAATTTATTTATTATATTTAGGAGTCTTTCAATAGAGTTTTGGGGGGTCTTCTATGTAAAGTATCATGTCATCTGCAAATAATGATAATTTAACTTCCTCTTTTCCTATCTTTACTCTCTTTCCTGTTTTATTGCTCTGGCTAGTATTTCCAGTACTATGTTGAATAGGAGTGGTGACAGGGGACATCCTTGTCTTGTGCCTGATTTTAAGGTAAAGGCTTTCAGGTTTTGACCATTTAATATGATGCTGGCTGTTGGTTTGTCATAGATGGCCTTTATCATATTGAATTAAAGACCATCTATTCCAATTCTCTGTAAGGTTCTTATCATGAATGAGTGTTGGACCTTATCAAAAGCTTTTTCTGCATCTATAGAGATGATCATGTGTTTCTTACTTTTGGCTCTATTGATACGGTGAGTTACATTTATTGATTTGCATATGTTGAACCATCCCTGCATTCCTGGGATGAATCCCACTTGGTCATGGTGTATAATCTTCTTGATGATTTGCTGCATTCTGTTTGCCAATATTTTATTGAGAATTTTTGCATTTATGTTCATCAGGGAGATTAGCCTATAGTCCTCTTTTTTAGTTGGGTCTTTCTCTGGTGTTGGTACTAGAGTAATATTTGCTTCCAGGAATGATTTAGGCAGAATTGCTTCCCTTTCTATTTCATTGAAGAGTTTCAGGAGTGTTGGAGTTAAGTCTTCTTTATATTTCTTGTAGAATTCTGCAGTGAATCCATCTGGGCATGGACTCTTCTTTGTAGGCGAGGACTTAATTACATTTCCAATTTCAGTAATAGAAATTGGGTTGTTCAGCATTTTTACATCTTCCTGATCCAACTTCGGTAGTTCATATGTATCTAGGAATCTGTCTATTTCTTCAGTGTTATCGAACCTATGAGAGTAGAGGTTTTCGAGGTAGGTGTTGACAATCTTCTTTATTTCCGCTGAGTCTGTAGTACTTTCACCTTTTTCATTCTTTATTGCATGAATTTTTTCTTTCCTTTTTAAAATAAGATTGGCCAGGGGCTTATCAATTTTATTTATTTTTTCAAAGAACCAACTCTTTGATTCATTGATGCTTTGTACTGTTTTCTTAGTCTCTATTGCATTAATTTCTGCTCTGATCTTTATAATTTCCTCCCTTCTTTTGGCTTTTGGCTTGGCTTGCTCTTCTTTTTCTAGATGTATGAGTTTTAGCATCAGGTTATTTATTTGTGTTCATTCTGTCTTCCTGATGTGGGAACTCAATGCAATAAATTTTCCTCTGAGGACTGCTTTCATTGCATCCCACAAAATCTGGTAAGTTGTGTTTGTATTTTTGTTTGCTTGTAGATATTGTTTAATTTCTTCTTTAATCTCCTCTGTGACCCACTGGTTGCTCAAGAGTGTATTACTCAGTTTCCATGTGTTTGTGAGGTTTTTGCAGTTGCTTTTATTGTTAATTTCTAGTTTCACGGCACTATGACCCGATAACATTCATGGGATA
>PVJX010033187.1:0-19866 GCA_004027295.1 Dolichotis patagonum
TATGAGCTTTGCAAGGACACTTGTAAAGCATGTTTAGGAATCATCCTGCTTCCCAACCTTGATATTCAGATATTAATGTCCATTAATTAAACTCCATTGTGGGACTGAAAACTATAATGTTCTGATCCTGTATTTCTTCTTATAATATTATATTAAGTTAATCTGTAGCTAGGCATCTTTTCTTGTCCATGATTTGTTTATCCCGAAGCTACATGATAAAATAGTTTCAGTGTTTTCCTATGCTATATCAAGCATCTCCTTATTGTAATTTATAAAATGCTATTTAACTAATATTATTTATGTTTATTTATTTCTTAATTGATAATGTTTTAAATTTTCTGTCACATATACCTTTCTAGTGCTGGATTTCCTAGTTTTATTCTACTGTTTTCTAATATCACTTTGGACTTTACCTTATTTGATACCTTCTAGTTTTATGCTTTGTATTCTATTCTTTCTCTGGATTTTTGAAATGTTTCAATATTTCTTATGTGTTCTTTTTGATATATCCTGTTTAGAGCAGTAAATATATCTCTGATGTTTTTTGGTCTGTTTTTCAAAACTCTGGCCCTGAAACATATTCTACAGACTCTTAGAACAATGTTTCCTGTGCATATAAATGTTGCTGAATATACAAAATTATCAGAAGAAGGCTATCAAGAGAATGAAAAGGATAGATTTTTGCTTAAAAGAACTTTCCAGATAAAAACCTGTGTATTTTAATGTGTTGTTATAGGAAATTTTAAAGAAGGTGAAATGAATACTTTAACTGAAGTGAGAAAAGTGAATTGTCTTTAGCAATCCAGGAGGAGTTAAGGTAAAAATAAATTATTGTAATTGGCCAGTCATAACAGTCTAAATACATAGTACAGAAGTTACTAGCATGACAAGTGATGCCCAAGTGTGTGAGGGCAGAATCAGTACAGGCATTACTAAAAACTTACAGAAACATCTGTCCTACATCTGATCTATAGGAGCAAAGAAGGCAGTAGTGTTGCCTCTGCCTTGAAGTTAATGCTGACAAGACCTGGAGCATCTTAGTATAATGATAGAATTTGAGTCCAGAAAAGATGCAGCAATGGAAGACTTGATGCTACAAAGAAAAAAATTGAAGGTGTTTCTGTTTCCCTGTGGTCTATGTCTCTCTGCTTCATTTTATTGTATGGCCCAGTTAAGGCACCAGAATATGGAAAATCAGTGAACTAAGAATCAGAAGCACACACTAATGATCAGAGGAGTGCAAGGATGAACAATGGATCTGAAGACAAATAGATCCAGGACTGCTGTAACACAATATCTGATTAAGTAAGAAAAGTCTTAGAAAAAAGGATGAAGAAATATGGCTTTATAAAGAAGAAATGTAAACATCATGTATTGCAAAATGCAGTAATAATTAAAAGTTTTAAGTATTTTCAAAAGACTATGTAGTTTGGTAAAAATTATAGGCAAATTAAAAGATCATTATAAA
The DNA here is from genome assembly GCA_004027295.1 of Dolichotis patagonum. NCBI lineage: Eukaryota > Metazoa > Chordata > Mammalia > Rodentia > Caviidae > Dolichotis > Dolichotis patagonum. The sequence goes on from PVJX010033187.1 coordinate 1,469, forward strand.
ATGAACAGATGCATTAGAGACAATTTGACAAAAGTTCTAGTGCCTATCAAATTCTCAGAAAAAACAAAGTACAAGAATGTTTCAAATTTATACTAAGATTAGGTAGAAATTAGAGATGACATTATTACTAAAAATTAATTTAAATATTAAAAGTTAAACAATTGATAAACATCACTGTTTTTGATAAAAAAGAGATTTTGAAAACTTTGTCAAACATAACTACAAAGGAATAGAGTAAAATCATTAATCATATGGAAAACTTGAAAAATTGACATTAATATCCAGAAATACAGATGCAAGTTATCATCATAGCTGGCTTACATCTTAAAAAGATACTATGAAGGGTGACTGACAACCACAGTGTTGATTACATTTCAGAATAACACAGAAAAAGATGGATTGCTATTAATCCTGCCTCAAAACAATTTCCTTAACATTGAACTCACTCACTGTAGCACTCTTGCTCTGTTCTGAAGGAGTTCTGGAAGTCCTCGTTGATTAACGAGTTTAATTGGACTATCCTGGCTGTATTGATGACATAAATCAATTTATAACATTTACATTTCATGGTCATTTTGACTTAGGGAATAGCCAGAGTTTACACAGTTTCTGGCCTGGACAACAAGGTGGATGAGGGCATAGGATAATATTTTATGAGTTTGCAATTCTTTTGATTGGCATGAGTAATTCAATTGCCCCTTGTAAAGACACTGATATCACTTAGTTTGTTTCCCACAATGGATTGTATAGAGTATACTAGTTCTGCAGAAGGAATGCTTACACTGTATGTAAAGGTTACTGAGGATACAGTACTATTTTGAAAAAGTTGTGAAGAGGAGGAAAAAAATGTTGTCTGTTAAGAAAGAAAATGTTTTGTGACATGGGAATATTTTAGTGTGTTTAACTGAAGTTTTAATAATGAAAGAGAGAAACATTCAATTGCAGTAAAACAATCAAATTTTCTTTAGGAGTTCATTGAAGATTTAACATAAATATTCAGGAAATGGAATTGGCTTATGGCAACAACCTTAAATTATCTAATATATTGAGATATATAATTCTCAATGCAGCATACTGGCTATAAGTTATACAGACTCCAGGTCCCAGGAAGAAAACCAAGAAGAAGCCAACCCCTTCCTGTGAACTAGCAGTGGCCTAAGGAAAGGCCAACCCCTTCCTGTGAGCTAGTGACAGACATGCATCACAGGGAGAGAACTAAGAAGTCAACCCCCTGCTGTGAGCCAGTGGCAGTTGTAGCAGAGCCAATCCATTCCTGGAAGCTAGCAGAAAACATGAGACCTGGGAAGAGATCCAAGAAAAAGTCAATCTCTTCCTGTGAACCAGCAGTGGCCATGTATCAGCCAACACCTTTCTGTGAGCTGACTGAGATGTAAGCTGGGCTATAACAGGCACCAAGCCCCTACTGCCTGAGCTCCCATGGGTGTCCAAAAGATTTGGAAATGCATAAACTAAGATGATAGGCACTAAAGTAACATAACAACTTGATTCCTGTATTGTTTGATTGACTTTTCAGGTCTGAGGCTGGTGTTGCAACATTCTATTTGGAGGAGAGCAACACACAGCATAGCAGTTGTGAAGCATTTACTTCTAAAAGTGTTACTTCTCTATTTTCTTGTTTTAAAGTCCCATTGCAGTTTCAATGTTTTGTTTGATTTGGTTTTATTCTGTTTTGTTTGATTTTATTATATATGATGACATGGGTAACTATTATGTTTGATTTTATTATATCCGATGTTATGGGTACGATATAATATGGTAGCCATTGTTAATTTAATATTGTCTTGTTTTGAATTCTTGTATCACTTTCATTGCTTTTTTTTTATTTAAAGAAAAGAAAAAAATAGAAAAACGGTAGCAACAATACAGAATTCCAAAGGAAAAAAAAGAATAGAACAAAAAAAATAACACTAAGAAATCACTATTTGATAAATTACATACTATCATCTTGGAAATAGTTGTTCAAGTTACAAAATTAAAGCATACAAAGCAAACATTCAAACAGTGAGACTTAACAGTTCTGCTCAATGATCTAACAAAAACAATAATATGGTCATCTAACTTGGACACTTAAACATACATACAGTTTATCCTTTAGTGATATACAAATGGCTAATAAACACATGAAAAACTGTTCACCATCACTGGTCATTTGAGAAAATTAAAACAATATTGTGATTTCATCTCATTCCAGAAAGAATAACTGCCATAAAGAAATCAACTGATAACAAATGTTAGTGAGGCTTCGGGGGAAAAGAAACACTGCTCTACTGTGGGTGGGAGTGTAGACTTTAATTGTTTTTTGATTGATTTTATTCTGTTAGGTTTTGGTTGATTTTATTACATCTGATGGTATAGGCCGCTATTGTGATGATAACAAGAGGCATTATGGCAGCCATTGTTGATTTCCTATTACCTTGTTTTAAAGTCTTATATTACTTGCACTGTTTTGCTTTGATTAGCTTTATTTGATTTGATTTGATTCAGTTTAAATTTAAAAGTAAGATTAAAAATTAACTAAAAATTATGCAAAATCCAAATTGGGGAGATTCAATACTGTTAGATATGGGAAATATATCGTAGGTTCAATCTATAAATGAAAATGAGGAAGTCTAGAATGTGGAGTTGGGTTGACCCAGAACACCTTAGTCTTATCATTTTGTTATGTATTTGTTATTAGTACATATTTGCAGTGCATGATGATAACATTTACTTTGTGGGGTTCGTACATGTACATAAAACGTCTTAATTCTTTTTGTCACCTTCCCATTCTATCCTTCCCTATTCTCTCTAATTCTTTATCCATATACCACTTTAAAACACTCCATTTCCACTTTTTTCCTCACATCATGCTCTTTTTTGTCCCTTTTCCTTTGCTTCCTTCCCTTCTCCATCTCTGTATTCTAATCTTATGGGAGCTAGAGTCAAGGCAAGATGTAGAAGTTGAAGAAGACACCACTTGACAATAAGGAGATGACTTTAAGGCAGCCCTTTCAAGGAACTCATTTCCTACTTTTGACTATTATCTGCTGAAATACTCTGCATTCAGAAAATAAAGGAATAGGGAGCTAAGAGTCATAAAATGTATAGAAAGTGAAGATCAAGGATAAATAATATAACTGATGACAAAGAGGTCTTAGGTTGCTTACCACACTGAGAAAAATAATGCACAAATTGAGAGAATAGCATTATTCATAAAGATAATCTTTTCTTACTTGTGATAAAAAGATATTTTCTCATACTAGGATAAATATATCTGCAAAAATTATGGAGGACAAGCCTACATCTTGTGCAAACCCTAAAATCTTTTACAACAAGATTTAGAAAGATGCAACACAACAAGCATGCATTTTAAAATGATACTACATAGCAAATTAATGAGAAATGTAATAAAAGGGGAATTAATCCAAAAATAATAAATGATACTACTAGCAATATACATGATATTATGGTTCATATATTGATGTTCTCCCCCAAGGCCTCCCACTGTTATAGGTTGGGAATCTGGGACTATGTGGATCTGGCCAGCAGGTGAAATACTGTAGTCCTAACCTGGAATAATATGTATCTCTACCCAACTGCTTAATTCTCTCTCTTCTTTCTAGATGCTATGATGTGAGCAGCTATCCTCTGCAGCAGCCGTTTGCCATGCTACTCTACCTTGGAGCTGGCTCACTACAGACTGAAAGCTCTACAAACCAAACAATTTTCCACTTCTAAATTTTGAGCATCAGTTATTTTGCCTGAGTGAAGAGGAAGTGATAAAGACAGAGTTGGGTTCTCGGTGTGAAGTCATTCCTGTGACTCTACCTGATTATGTGGTGCAGAGCCATTAGAACTAGCATTTTTTTTTATTTTTTTATGTAAAGAGAAGAAGAAAGAAAAAAAAACCAAACAAAACAGAAAGAGGGTAGCAACAATACAGAATTCCGAAGGGGAAAGTAAACAATGAAAAAAAGGAACAACCACCACAACAAAAACAAAAACAAAAGCAAAAAGAAAAACACTACTAAGAAATTGCCACTTGATAAGTTACATACTGTCATCATTGCAAATAGTTGTTCAAGTTACAAAGTTAAAACATACAAAGTACACATTCAAACAATGAGACTGTTAATGGTTCTGCTCAACATTCTAACAAAAACAGTAATATGTAGATCTATCTTACACAGTTAAACACACATGCAGTTATAACTTTTAGAGTAGTTTCTTTTCCTCTCTCTTTTACAGTAGCAATTACACATTTTAGGTTTATTACTCATGCAATTCTTATTACTTTGTAAACTACAGAAACAATGTGATATTTATAAATATGATTCTTATTTATTGCACTAATGAGGATAGTTTCAAGTTGTCCCCATTTTCCTATGAAGGCCTCAAGATCATTCTTTTTATAGCTGAGTAATATTCCATTGTATAAAAATACCACATCTTTTTCATCCACTCTGCAATTGATGGGCATCTTGGTTGTTTCCAAGATTTAGCTATTACAAATTGTGCGGCTATGAACTGGATGCACCTATATCACTGTGATACGAACTTTTCAGTTTCTCTGGGAAAATACCCAGGAGGGGAATAGATGGGTTGAATGGAGCTTCCATTCCTAGTCTTCTGAGAATTCTCCATACTGATTTCCGTAGTGGTTGCACCAATGTACACTCCCACCAACAGTGGAGCAGTGTTCCATTTTCCCCACAGCCTTGCCAACATTTTTTATCAGTTGATTTCATGATGGCAGCTACTATTTCTGGTGTGAGATGATATCTCAATGTTGTTTTAATTTGGATTTCTTGAATGACCAGTGATGGTGAACATTTCTTCTTATATTTGTTTGTCATTTGTATGGCTTCATCTGAGAACTGTGTGTTCATCTCAGCTGCCCACTTTTGGAGAGGGTTTTTGAATTTGGGGGGTTGATGTTTTTCAGTTCTTAATATGTTCTTCATATAAGTACTTTGTCTGAGGGGTTGCTGGTTAAAATTCTTTCCATTCTGTGGGTTTTCTTTTTACTCTGATGGTGATGTCTTTTGAAGTGCAGAAACTTTTCAATAACATGAGGTCTCAGTTGTTGATTCTCTGAAGTGTTTACTGTGCAGTTTGTGTTTTTTTCATGAATTCTCTGCCTACACTTTTGTCTCCAAGATTGCTACCTACCTTACCTTATAGTAGATTTAGTGTTTCTCTTTTAATGTTCAGGTCTTTGATCCATTTAGACTTTAGTTTTGTGCATGGTGATAGGCATGGATCGAGTTTCAGTCTTCTCCATGTGGAGAGCCAATTTTTCCAACACCATGTATTAAAGAGGCTATTCTTCCTCCAGTGAACATGTTTAGCCCCATTGTCAAATATCAGGTGGCTGAGTGTCTTTGTACCTATATTTGTATCTTCTAATCTGTTCCATTTATCCTCAGGTCTATTTCTTTGCCAGTACCATGTTGATTTTATCACAGTGGCTTTGTAGTACAGTTTCAAGTCAGGAATTGAAATACCTCTTGCCTTGCCTTTATTGCCCAGAATTGCCTTTGGTATTCTAGGTTTCGTCTGGTTCCAAATGAATTTTAGGGGTGTTTTCTCTAGATCTATGTGGTATTTTAATGTTGTTTTGATTGGGATTGTGTTAAATCTGTAAAACAGTTTTGGAAGTAGGCCATTTTCACAATGTTGGTTCTTCCTAGCCAAGAGCATGGGACATCTTTCCATTTTCTAATATCCTCTTCAATCTCCTTTTTTAGCGTACTATAATTTTCAGTATATAGGTCTTCTACATTTTTAGTTAGGTTAATTCCTAAGTACTTCATTGTTTTAGATGTTATTTTGAAGGGCGATATTTCTATAATTTCTCTATCTGTGAGGTTCTTGTTTGTGTACAGGAACACTATTGATTTTTGAGCATTGACTTTGTATCCAGCTACACTGCAGAATTTGTTTATTACCTCTAGTAGTCTTTTAATGGAATTTTTTTGGTCTTCTCTACAAAGTATCATGTCATCTGCAAATAGTGATAATTTAACTTCTTCCTTTCTTATCTTTATTCCTCTTATTTCATTCTCTTGTCTGATTGCCCTGGCTAGTGTTTCCAGAACTATATTGAATAGGAGTGGTGATAGTGGACATCCTTGACTTGTTCCTGATTTTAAAGTGCAAGCTTTCAGTTTTTTTACATTTAGTATAATATTCGCTACAAGTAGTTCTGAGAGGAGTTTGAAAATGTTTCTAAGCATGCAATAGAAAAATCCTAGAATGGTTTGAGCCAACCTTAATGGGAAATTCTGCTCAGAGTTCCCAAGATCAGAACGTTGATAAAACAAAGCAGATGCTAAAGACTGACTCAGGAAGTTTCTACTTAGAACATTGATTTCATTGGCTGTTGAAATTTAGACTATATGTTCTATCTTTTGGCAGAAAATTTGTTTACATTTTGTTCATGTCCTGAAACTTTTCTGGAGACTGAGACTAAGGGAAGCAGACTAATCTAAAGGAAGAAATTCAAGGCAGCACAATATTCATTCTGAATTCTCTTTGCAGATCTTCACAGGTTTATACTAAGACTCAAGAGAAAATGGCATAACTGGATGATTGTAAAAATTTTGAAGTTGACCAAAACTTAAGTTTGGTAAAGTTAGTTCCCGGAATTATTGCAGAAGAGAGCTTGGCTGTTGAAAAGATCTGTAGGAAGCAGTCAAGTGGTTTTCATCAGGGAAATAGAAACATTAATAGAGGACATGTGTAGAAGCCTCAAAACTTCATCTTTTCATGTTCAATGGTGCAAAAGTGAAAGAGTTTGATTTGAGAAGACTGCCCCAAGACACCATTCTTCAGAATGGCCTCCTAAGAAATTACTTCCTCAAGGTTTAGTTCATGGTGCTCAGCCCTCCACATACTCAGAGGCTTCTGCAATCATAATCCCAGAGAACTTGGATGCTTCTCACACCTAGGAAACATTCCCATGGTGTTGGTAGTAGAGCCATGCAAAATGCAAGAGTTGTGGGACCAAGGGGGCTTTCATCCATATTTCCGAAGAAGACCAGGGAGGTCAGGCAGTGTCCCCCTAAGGGAATTGTGTGTAAGGCTTTAGGGCAAACCAGGATTGTGGAGTGTCTGAAGAAAGCAGCAGGCAGTGAGCAAAGCTACCCCAAGAGAGAGTCCATGGGAGCTGTGCTGCTGCATTTTATGTTTTATCAAATAGTACTGCAAAGTCACTCTCAGTGGTAATGAAGGGACTTGTTGAGATGCATTCAAAAGTTGAGATATCTCTTTTAATTTTGCTAGCAGGCTGAGAGAGTTTAATGCTCCAAAGTCTGAGACCCAATTGTGGGTTGGCAAAGTTGTTATATAGGGTTTGTGGCTGGAAAGGCTGACTTTAAAAAGGCAGTTACTTAAAGATGACATGTTTACAACTCTGAACATATTGTAGACCTCTGCTTCTGTCCTGCACAGAAGAGACAGATAACCAAGGGGCTGTGAAGCAGCTTGCAGTAGGAGGGTGGAGGAGGGGCAGAGCAGGGTATGTGTAAGGAGGGAGGTTTCACATGGGAAATGGATCACTGCAAGTTAGAGAGAATGAGGTAGCAGAAGCTTGCAGTGGTTGGAATGGAAAGAGAAGTGGGTGAGGTGCACCAGGATATAGAAACTAAAGGAAGAAGGTAAGAACATACCTTTATCTGCTGGGTACAGGAGCCCTTGTAGTAAGGGGGGTCCTGGACTGCTTTATTTTTCTGTCTCAGCTGCAGTACTCCAGATCATAGGGCTGAGACCACTTAAGCCAATTGGCCATCACATCTCCCCACATGTTGCCTCAGGTGGTATAAAAGCATTTAATGTGTGCTCTGCTGGTTTCAGGTTGCTTTGGTCCCAGTTATTTCTATCTGCCTGTCCCTTCTTTGGAATTGAATGATTTACTCTATGCCATGGCATGTGGTAAACCTTTTTGGCTTCAAAAGGGGCTCAGGAATACTTTTGTGCTTAGAGTTTTAGAGGCAAATTTGTACTTGGACTTTTCAGCAATGCTGAAACTTTGAGGAATTTGGTAATAATTAGAGATAGAATAAATCCATATTTGCATAACGATATGCTCATGAGCCTTTGGGGGAGCAGTGTTGGAATGTTATGTTTTCTAACTAGTTGTTCATGAACAGGAGTTTTTGACAAAATTACACTTTCGTTCTTGAGCTCTGCATTGGATGATGAGCACAAATGTGGCTATCTTCCTCAGAATCTTGGAATGAATTAACTTCATGAGCCAATGTACCACTCTATTTTATTTTGCATAAATGTAGGTACATTTATTATGGAATTCAAGAATTGACTGCTTTTTAATTTGCCCACATCACATTCTTGAGTGAAAAATTGTGGTACTGAGATTTTTCATGACTGGGACGAACATGAATTGCAATGCCACATTATTGTGTTTCAGATTGCGAAGAAATATAGGATCTTGTACTTCTTATACTGACTAGAGGAACTGCTCCTATTAAGTATGACTTGAGCTAGTAAGCATGTAACCAAATCATTCATAGACTGACATTATGAATGTGTCAGAGGGCAAAACAGCTGAACACTCCAGTAGGCTGAGAAAAGATGACTGTGAGTCCCAGCCCAGTCCAAGTGAGTTAACAAGTTAGTGACACCTTGCTCTAAAACAAGAAATAATGAAATGGAGATGTAGCTCAGTGGAGAAACTCTGACTCAATCCTAAGCAGAGTGAGAGAGAGAGACAGACAGACAGACAGGCAGACAGACAGACAGACAGAGAAACATAGAAAGACACACACACAGAGAAATGTAAGAACAATGGAAACTATATCAAATACATCTCTTTCTTAGAGGCTGCCTGCACAAATGCTAATTATCAAGACAAGCCTCGGAAAGGCTTCTTCTCTCTCCTGGTGTCTGTTTGTGCCCTTATTATTTCTTATACATGAAACATGACATGTCTTTCTTATATATGTCAACCTGCAGGTGTATACATACTGGATGCCATTCTTCAATGAGCAAGGAATAAGCTAGTTGTCCCCAAAGCAGGCAAGTCAGGAAAATAAGTTTGAAAAAAGTAGAGAAGAAAAATTAGAGCATTGCTTAATCTCCTAAATTAATGTGACCACCTTGCAGACCCAGCACCTTACTTCCCACATCTAGCCATAGCATCCAGTGTCTCCTAGGGCTTGTAGCAGGGGCAGCCCTTGCTCCCTTCCCTTCCTACCTTCTGGGGGAGGGAATGAGATCCTTTCTGTATTCTTATATGGCAAACTATATTAGGATTACTTTTGAATTCCTATGAATCCTGTAGCCCTGGGACTCACAATGCTCCCAAGCAATCTATTGCTTTCTTAAGGTGCTTTCGCATTCATACTGGCAGGAGTGTGATTTGAACTTCTGCCAAGCAATCTATTTCTTTCTTAAGGTGCTTTCGCATTCATACTGGCAGGAGTGTGATTTGAACTTCTCTCTGCCAATTCAGAGAATGAAATTGCCACTAACCTACACATTTTTGGAATTACTAAGAGAGCTTTACAACATTGTATCTAATGTGTCCTGTCCCTGTGTTCAACTGTACATTATAGACTTTCTCCACCTTCATGGGATTTCTTTCTGCTCCTTTGTGAACTTCACTTAAAGTGATTTTTAGAAGTGTTTATTATCCTCTATATGCAGGCTAGTTAAAATTAAACTCTTTGCAGTGGCAAACACTGATAGTCAAAGGAAATTGTAATCTACAGACTAATAGAAAATATTTACAAATCACATATCTAATACAGGAGTTGTTTTCTAACTAAAAAAGAAAAAACAAAACAAAAAAAGTTAAAGTCAACAGTAACTATCAAATTGGAAAGATAAAAAACAGCATAAGACTTGAGCATGTATGTTCCAGATAGAAACGTATGTTTGACTCAAGAACAGATGAAAATATTATACATCGTTATTTGCTTTTGCTAGTGTATGTTTGCAATACTTAATATTTATAATCATTTTGTGGATTTAGCATACCTGTATGACATATCATGCTAATTTACCCTCCCTTTACCCACTTATAAATCCTCCCACTTCCTGTGACCTCTTCTGCATCAAAAAAACCCTGCTTTTTTATTCTTACCATCTGTGTTTCACTCTTTTGTTTATTCATATTTTAGGTTTCTCATATAAAGGATGCCATAGCATATTTAACTTCCAATTCTGATTTCTTTCACTTGACATTAAATTCTAAAGATTCATCCACTTTTTCCTGAAAGTAACATGATTTCATTCATCTTTATGAATAACTCTCTGCTGTCCAAATATATCACACAGGCTTTATCCATTTTCCTGTTGATGCATATCTAGCATTTTCTGAGTTTATTTATTATGATTTATGCAGCATTAAAATAGGTATGCATTTTACAGTGGGAGCCAAGAGGAGAACCAGAGAGCCACCCCGAGATCCGACCACAGCCATGGTGGAATCCAGGAGCCTGCACAAAGAACCAATTCACTCACCCTATTGGTAAGCAGTTCCTTCTGGTGTGAGCCAAGAGAAGAACCCAGAGAACAGCCGTGAGATCCAGCCACAGCCACGGTGGAACCCAGGAGCCTACACAAAGAAGCAATTCTCCAGCCCTCTTGGTAAGTGCCTTCCTCTGGTGTGAGCCAAGAGGAGACCCAGTAGAGTCTTTTCAGCCATGTGGTCGCAGGGCTTGGAATCAAACATCCCACACCTCTCCCCCCAATCTCGTTAGCAACTGGAGACAGAGATCTGAGCATCTGTTAGAAAGATGACTGTATGCAACATAGCAAATATGGAGAGTCTCCTCTATCTTCTCTTTGAAAGCAAGTGTTGTTTTCAGTTTTGTTTTCATTATTATTAATTGCTTTACTCTATTCAATATTCTCTTTTGATGGATTTTATAATGTTCTGCCTTTGGTTTGATTTTGCTATACTTAATTGACTAGACAACTATTGTGAAGATAGTGAGATACAATATGGTAACTATTACTGTTATCCCAGTAACCTGCTGTGAAGTTCTGTACCAAATTCATTTCACTGTCTCAATTTGCTTTGTTCTGTTGTATTTCTACCAACTTAAAAATAAAAAAATAGGTATGCATGTATCAGAATAGAATCATTTCATTTTGTCTTTGGGAAATATCACCAGGAATGCTATAACTGGGGAAAATAGAATTTTTCTTGTTAGTTTTTTGAGAACTCTCCATATGGAGTTCCATAGAGTTCTGAGTAGTTTAAAATTCTCCCAAAAGTGGAGAAATGTTCCTTCATTAAAATGCAATTAAGCCACTATACATCCTCACTAAGTACCAGTTAGACTAGCTTCAAAAATTACTAGAAATACCAAGTTGTATTGCATGCACAGAGCAGATGATCTCTTATACACTGACTGGATAAATGCAAAATAACCTTGGCCCTTTTAAAAACAGTTTTAGAGATATTTAAGACAATGACTGTGTACTTTATTTTCATAGGTTCTTAATGCATATTTTAATAGAAAAATGATAATTGCATGTACACACACAAAGCTACATATGAGTGTTCACACCAGTTTTTTGGGTAAAGACCAAATCACAAGAGAAAAACAAATGTACTTATCTGTGTGAATGGATAAAAGAGTGTTAGTCAGAAGCTTATGGCGTGTATCTGGAAACCCTGCTGCACAGTAGGATGAAGTAGGATGACAGCAAGCTCAAGTCTGGATCAGGTAAATTAGGGAGACATTGTGTCAAAGAGAAAAATTAAATGAAGCGACCAGGTAGCAACTCATTGGTAGAGTATTACTGGATTTGGTTCCAAGTTGCACTAAGAAAAAAAAGGCAAAATGTCTGTTTTCCATGTGAGTGCCATGACCTCCAGGGTTCTTGAGGTTTCCTGGGAGAAGAACTTTGAGGGGATGAGAAAATAAAGATATGAAAAAACCTTAGGTCAGGTGGAGCCCTATCTCTCTTCATAAGAGGAAAGGCACTGTTCCCTCACTCTAGGGGCATTTATTAAACATTTAGCAACTTAAAGTCATGTGACATTCCATTGCCTAGTAATCTGCATGCTTGGCAACCTAAAGTCCTAAGTTTTTAAGGCCTGAAATCATTTGTTTCTGTGGCTCCCCGGGGATGGTCTTTGTTCAATGACCAGCTGGCCAGCCAAGTGTGGGGGTCAATTTCCAGCTTCAATGTTTCCCAGCATATGACATACAAAGTCATAACTGGAAAGAATATAAAAGTGTTATAGGCAGAAATTTCAATTGATTGCCAGGTCATTATGCTGACAGAAAAAGAGTAAATCACAAAAGTCAACTTTACATCGTAGAGTATTCCAAATGGGCAATATTCTTTGTAGGACAAAATTACTGAAGTATTTCTATGTTTCCCATAGTCTTCCCATTTCAAGTTTAATCATCTGAAATGTTACCTTGTTCTTTGGGGATACAGGCAAGTATTCATAATTTAGATTTACTTATGCATTCTACAACTTCTACTGCTGATGAAGATTGGATGGAATCAGCACCAGCTTGTGTGAGGACACTAAATGTCTTACATGTAGATTGGCAGTCATTCTGGGCTAACAGACAGCAAAGAGTCCACACTGCTTTCTTCTCACAGCTCTACTTAGAAACCTGATCTCTGATTTTGCTGTTGAATGAGAGGAAAGTGTGGAATGTGATAAAGTGGATGTAAAAATGCAGTCTAGAAGGGAGAGCTATTATTTGACCCATGCATAAATGGCAAGGCCTAGTCATGTGGTTATTCATGACTGCAAGAGCACTAAGCCCAAGAAGGTGAAGATGACCAGCTACAGAGAAGTACTTTCCAGTTCCATTGCACTTACAGAGTAAGTCCCTAGCAGATAAGCTGGTATTTTTTTTATAGAACCCCTTTGAGTTCATGGCTCAGTTTCCAAGGTCAAATTCCTTGATGTTTTCCAATTTTTTTTAAAAGAGTCTGTCGTGTTGCAAATTTCTTTTCCACACACAGGGTCACATCAAATTTTTTAAATGATCCCATAATTAAGTCTGAGACCTGAAATCCACCTACCCTTTTTTGTATTGGGCATTGAACCCAGGACCATCACAAAGAGCTACCTGTACAAATATTTCTTTTCTTTAAATTTTATTTAAGGAGAAAAAAAAAGAAACAAGCAAAACAGAAAGAGGTTACAACAATGCAGAATTCCAAAGAGGGAAGAAAAAAAAGAAAAAACCCAACCACAACAAACAAAATAAACAAAAACAAAACCACTAAGAAATCACCACTTGATATGTTACATACTGTCATCATTGGAAATAGCTGTTCAAGTTACAAAATTAAAGCATACAAAGCAGACATTCAAACAGTGAGACTGTTAACAGTTGTGCTCAACATTCTAACCAAAACAGTAATATGGTCATCTATCTTACACACTTAAACACACATGCCGTTATATCCTTTAGAGCACTTTCTGCCTCTTTTTTACAGTAGCAATTACACTTTTTAGGTTTTATTACTCTTACAGCTCTTATTACATTTTACACTAGTGACACAATGTGAAATTTATAAATATGATTCTTATTTATTTTCCTATGAAGGCCTCAAGATCATCCATTTTATAGCTGAGTAATATTCCATTATGTAATAATACCACATATTTTTTCATTCACTCTGCAGTTGATGGGCATCTTGGTTGTTTCCAACATTTAGCTATTACAAATTGTGCTGCTATAAACATGAGTGCACCTATATCAATGTGATATTAACTCTTCAATTCTTCTGGAAAATTACCCAGGAGGGGAATAGATGGGTTGAGTGGAGCTTCCAATCCTAGACTTCTGAGAATTCTCCATACTGATTTCCATAGTGGTGGCACCAGTCTGCACTCAAATCAACAGTGGAGCAGTGTTCCTTCTTCCCACAATGTCGCCAACATTTGTTATCAGTTGATTTCTTGATGGCAGCTCTTCTTTCCAGTGTGAGATGATATCACAGTGTCATTTTAATTTGCATTTCTCAAATGAGCAGTGATGGTGAACATTTCTTCATGTATTTGTTTGCCATTTGTATATCTTCATCTAAGAACTGTGTGTTCATTTCAGCTGCCCACATTTGGAGAGGGTCTTTCAATTTGGGGGGGTTTGATGTTTTTCAATTCTTTATATATTCATGATATAAGTCTTTTGTCTGAGGGGTTGCTGGTTAAAACTCTTTCCCATTCTTTGGGTTTTGCTTTCACTCTGATGGTGATTTCTTTTGAAGTTCAGAAACTTTTCAATAAAATGAGATACAGTTATTGATTCTCTGAAGTGTTTCCCATGCAGTTTGCGTTTTGTTCATGAATTCTCTGTTTACTCCTATGTCTCCAAGATTTCTCCCTACATTATTTTCTAGTAGATTTAGTGTATCTGTTTTAATGTTTAGGTCTTTGATCCATTTAGACTTTAGTTTTCTGCATGTTGATAGGCATGGATATAGTTTCAGTCTTCTACATGTTGAGAGCCTATTTTTCCAACATCATTTATTAAAGAGGCTATCCTTCTTCCAGTGAAAATGTTTAGCCCTTTTGTCAAATATCAGGTCACTGAGTGTCCTTGTACCTATACTTGTATCTTTTAATCTGTTTCATTGGTTCTCAAGTCTATGTCTTTGCCAGTACCGTGTTTATTTTATCACTGTGCCTTTGCAGTACAGTTTCAAGTCAGGAATTGAGATGCCTCCTGCCTTGCCTTTATTGCCCAGAATTGCCTTTGCTATTCTAGGTTTCTTCTGGTTCCAAATGAATTTTACTCTGTAAACATCTACTAAGCCCAATTGCTCACAGATATGATTCAATTCCATAATTTCTTTGCTGATTTTTGTCTAGTTGATCTATCTCTTTGTGATAGTAGGCTGTTAAGGTCCCCTGTAATAATTGTGTTCTTGTCTATTTGGTTTTTCATGCCCTTTCATATCTGTTTTATATACATGGGTGCTCCTGTGTTTGGTATATATATATATATATATATATATATATATATATATATATATATATATGATTGTCAGTTCTTCAACTTGTATTTTTCCAATTATGAGTATGTATTGACCTTCTTTGTCTCTTTAATCATTTTATGTTTGAAGTTCACATTGTCTGCAAATAGAATAGTTACCCCTTCCTTTTTCTTGGTTCCTGTTGCATGGAATATAGTTTTCCATCCTTTGACTTTTAATCTATGAGTTTCTTTTTGAGTCAATGCATTTCTTGTATACAGCATATTGAGGGATCCTGTTTCTTGATCCATTCCAACAACATGTTTCTTTTGATATGTAGATTGAGCCCATTTACATTTATAGATATCACTGATATATACTGGCTTGACTTTGCCATGCTGTGTTACTGTTGTTAGTTTACCACTTTTCTCCCTTGTTTACTTTCTTGCCCAGCCTGTTGATTTCTTTCTGTTGTTGTTCTGGGGATATTGGTCATTTTTATCTCTACCTAGAATGTCTTTCAGCATTCTTTCTAAGGTTAGTTTGGAGGATATGAATTTCATTAGTTGTTCTTTGTCATGGAAGTATCTTGTTTCTCCATTAAATTTGAAAGAGAGGTTTGCTGGTTACTTCAGTCTGGGTTGAAAGTTGTTTGCTTTTAGGGCTTATAATACTTCACTCCAAGCTCCTCTTAACCTGAAGGTTTGTGCTGAGAAGTGTGCTGTGATTCTAATAGCCTTTCCTTGTTAGATGAGTCATGTCTTTGCTCTATCAGCTTTTAGTATTCTGTTTTTATGCTGTATGTCTGTGATCTTAATTATTATATCTCTGGATGTAGGTTTATGATGGTTTTGACTGTTTGGCATCCTATATGCCTCACTTATCTTTATATCCAATTTTCCTCCCAAGTTTGGGAAATTTTCTGCCATTATTTCTGTGAACAGGTTAGCTGTATCCTTTGCATTGTTTCCTGCCTCCTCACTAATGCCTATTACTCTAACTTTGTTTCTCCTGGCATCATGTTGTAGATGTTGTATTGTCAATTCATGCTGCTTTGTTGTTTTTATAAGTTCTGTCCTTTCAAGATCACTATCTACATGATTGCTATCTCCTCCTCTTTGTGCGGTTCTCAGTCCCAAACAGCCCAGGCCAAGCTGCATTTGATGTGAGGTTCCCTCCAAATGTTTCTAAGTTTGAACTTATTTTTATAATTTTCAGACAGGTTCTATCTAAGGTGCTGTGTGGTCTGGGGTGAATTTACATTCACTTTCCTCAGCCTAAGTGATTCCTGGGATTCCAGGCATGCATTATGATATCTGATATTTTGTATTGTGGATCTAATAATAACTGTATTAGTAAGGTTGCTGTTACTGAGACCAAATTCCTGAGAAAGCAAATTTGGAGGAGGAAAGATGTCTTTTGTTTCATGCTTTCAGAGATTTCAGTTCATGGTTAGCTGGCTCCACTGACTGTGAGCCAGAGCAATGCCTACAATCCTGTCAGCATGCTTTTGTGCTATGATTTAGGCACAAAACAGGAAAATACCTTTCTACACATAGCTGTGTGATAAGTTCTATCATATTGGACAGTTTTCAACATCATACTCATTTGTTATCAAAATCTAAATTTCTGCAATCTTCATGACGAGGGAACATACCTGAAAATTTGCTGTGTCCATAAAAAAGATGAAAAAGAAAAATGCTATGTTCCCCCCTGGGTTGTAAGTCAGAAAAAATGCAATGATAATAAGTCAAATTACTTGTGTCTTTGCTAAGCAAAGACATCATATCTGCCAATAAAACATGACTCTCTACCTGAAAAACTCTAGGAAGTTTACAACAACACCCACATAAGGTTTGTTACAAAGCAAGTTCCATGTTCTTTATGTTACCTAGGGTTGAAGAAATTAGGATACATTGTTCAAACTCACCTTTGTCATTCTTTATATCCCCTGCAAAAACATTGTCCTTGTGTATCATTTGCCAAATTCAAAGAGGAGAACCTATTTCCCTTTCTTTTAAATGGCCTAGGCATAGTACACTCACACCTGCAGATTTTAGGTCTCGAATCTCAATAAACATCATTCTCTTGGGAAACACCTTGCAGGTAATGTATATGTGCTACTGAGTTAATTTTTTGTATTTGATTGCACAGGTAAGCTGCTTTATAGAACTGTGTGATAAGTAACCAGTTCTTATAATACCAGCTTACACAACTTTCACTGTAATGTCACTGTGACTTCCATTCACTTTCTTCAACTTCAGTAATAGACCGCTCATGGGATGACACAGCAAAACAGGCTATACTCAACATCCTGTTGGAAAACCATTTGTCAAATGTGGTTGAGGCTCCCAAGAGTATGGTCATGCTGGAATTTCACTCTCAGATTTATCTTCTAACTGGAACATGAGTTTCCATGAGAAGAATAGCAGCGTGAGGAATGAGACTGACAATGAGTGGCACTGTGCTATGGAAGGGGGAGGGTAGGAGATTCTGCAGTTTCTCCCCATGAGAACACGATGCAGCCTTCACAGGAGGAGATGTTGAAGGCCAACCTGTCAGATCCCAGTATAAAAAAGAGGGCACACTCTAGATGGCCAGGAGAATTGCACTGTAATATGAGAATTAGGCAAAATATCAGCATGGAGACTCAGGCAGATCTCAAGAAAT
Source organism: Dolichotis patagonum (assembly GCA_004027295.1). Taxonomy (NCBI): domain Eukaryota; kingdom Metazoa; phylum Chordata; class Mammalia; order Rodentia; family Caviidae; genus Dolichotis; species Dolichotis patagonum. The sequence continues at coordinate 19,070 of PVJX010033187.1, forward strand.
ATTGGCAGATGGGGAAGCAGTACTCTGGCCAAATGAATCACTGAGAAGCCTGAAGTTGTGTTTGAATCTTATTTCAACTTTCTGTCTTTAATTCCACTTTAAGTTTATTGGTCACAGCATGTTTCCTTTTCTATCATGAGGGGCATTAAATGTTTGTGGCAATAGCAAACAGTCCAGAGACAGAGGTGAAATTCCAGGTGTATGAGTCAATTCTAGGTGAATTCCATCAAGAGGTCTAGTCCCCATGTTCATGAACCAAGAATGTGCAGCAATACACAATGACAAGCACTGTGAGCAGTGTGTGCTTGGGTAATTCCTATCTTATAGCACCATGTAAAGTAAATGAAGAAGATGGCAAACTACCTGGTATATTTTCAGTTTCTGCTGAAGAACAGTTATTGCTTTATGATGACTTCAAATCTACTTTTATGTGGATATGATCTAAATACAGACCTTCTCATAAAAGAAAATGCTCTGCATCCTGGGCTATCAGACAAAAATTATCCTCAGCAAGTAAGATAACACTGTTTTCCCTCAGTATTTAATGTAGATTTAAGACTGCCTACTTCAGTATCAGGATTGAAATTTTGCAGAAGTTCAAATGCCTTCCCTTGCTCAGAGTTGCCCTCTAATCTAAATCCTAATTTTATTCATTTCATCTCCCCACCAAATGCTTGCCCTTATGTATTGCTTGCCAAATTACATGCAAGAAAATCTACTTAGGGGACCCGAAACTCCCGGACCGTAGAGTGGCCTGAGCTGTTTGGATTGAAAGTCTGCGCGGACCTGCATCTCGG